>VXBL01002384.1:271542-293818 GCA_013400195.1 Aramus guarauna | reverse complement strand
GGCGGGCGAAGGGGTCGGACGGGGCCGGGGAGCGGCGGTGGCTGATTCACCGCCTGGCTGGGAAACCGCGGGAGGCGTTCGGTAGGGCTGGCTCACAAAAGTGCAAGTTCAAACCCGCGTTCCTGCGGGCTGCAGCTGGAGCAAACCCTCGGAGGAAGGCGCGAAGGCTCCGCACCAGCGGCTTGAGACCAGCTTCTGCTCTCACGGGCTGTGATCTGCTCCGGGAAGTTTAAAAAACTTTACTAAAGCAGGCCGAGAAATAGTTGAGAATCTCTTTTATTGCTTCCAGTGGCTCTTTCCCACGCCGTGCTTGATCCGCTCCTTCCCTGGATTTAGTTATTTACTCATAAACCTGTTTCCTGAAGGACTGTGTGCGAGGGGGGAGTTGAGCGTTTCATATTCCTCAGGATTTATTTGTATTTCTTTGTGGTTTTAATTGCAATACTGTGCCCTGGAGGCTCATGTAGGAGGGAGCCAAATTAATAGTAATGGAGCCAGGTAGATAAAAGATAGCAGTTTGTGGATGAAGTTCGGTGGCTGTAAGATTCCAGCAAGCGCTTCCAAGCTTCAAAGTGGAAGCGTTGCTTGCTGAGCTGTGCGATGTGAAGTATTGTCCATTAAAGCTATTGCGAGGTGGTTACACCCTGAAGGCCAAGCTGGTGAAACTAAGATAAAATGAAAGTGCGACGGCGAGTTTCATGCAACTCCTAAACACAAAAGGAAAATTGCTGATTTCTAACTGTCGTAAATCTGAGGAGGATTCAAGCTTCTCTGTGGTGTGGTTTGGATTTAAAAAAAAAAAAAAAAAGTCGCTGTGTCTGCTTATTACAAGCCTGATTTCCGTGGCTGCAATTGCAGTACAAAGGCATTCCTTTCAGGTGTGGGGAACTGCTGTGCGGATCAGCTTGCAAAGTGAGAGCCAGGAGTCCTTGAAATCTGAGCGTAAATAAAAGCTGTTGAATCACTCCTTAGCATCCTCTTGGCACTTATATCATTAATTTAATTTGCGTAGGGCAGCGTGACATGCAGAAGCGGAGTGCCTGTGTTTGGAGTAACGTGCGCCGAGGGGTGGGCTCGTCGCGAGGAATGGCGTGCTTCACCCAGTAAAGCCCCATCCCTGGCCTTGTTTCTTGACTATTTGCTGCATCGCTTCATGCCATTGCCGCTGCCAAAAGGAGTCCACTGCTTCTGCTAATCCCCACCTTAGTTTTTCATACAAAGTAAACACAAGTTAAGCAATGTGGAATGGGTGTAGGTTTGCATGTCACTGACTCAGAGATTCCTGAATATAGTGACTGATGCCGCCTCCTCGCTGTGAGCTGTGGATACCCCAGCATCAAACCTCCTACGCCTACTCCAGGTGATGCAACCTTGAACGAGGAGGAAGTTCCATTATGTCTCTTGCAGGTTGCTTATTTTATTTGCCGTGACTGAGAGGACACAAATGTCTCCAGGAGAGGCTGAATGTCAAAAAATGGCCAAAGTCTAGTCAGGGCCAGCTGCTTCTGACAGCCTCCAAAGGCGTGTTTCCCGATCCCTCCTTCCAGGAAATGAAGCTGGCAAAGCGCAGGTCTTACCGGTGACAGGCTCTTAGCAGGCAAGTCCTGTTTATCTAGCAAAGAAAACACAACTACAAGCATTTCATTTTACTTTAATTAAATGCATTCAGGTTAGCGATGCTTAGTAATCTAGGATCAAAGACCTTGTGATCTTTAATGCAGTTTCTCACTGAGTTTACCTACTGCCTTGTTTAATATAAAACTCTCATCGTTTCAAGTCTCTGAACTACTCTATCGCTGCTCCACAAAGCTGTCTGAATCCAAACTCTCATGTTGCATTGGCCTTAATTCTTGCTGCTTACTCACCGAATGTGGGGTCACCCAGGGTGTTCTGCAAAAATAATAATAATTTGCTGGCATCTTTGCTGTCCTTGGGACTCCAGCAGCTCCTCTTTGCGCTTGGGCCCCTCACAGGCAGGGAAGCGTTAAACTTTTGCTAGGACCACATAAGGTGCAGGCTGATTAGTGGTTTGAAAGCTGAAGAAAATGTCCTTTTTGTAAAGAATCCCTCGTAGTGGGAGAAGTTTGGCATAAGGGAGAGAAAATCGTGACTGACTGTAAGGACAGTGGTAGCATGACGGATACTCCTGGGTGTATCCCACGGTAACTTGTGGTATAGTGGGCAGGAGAAAGGAAAAGCTTTACGTGCTTGCTGGACTCAGTGGCATGTTTCAAGGTTGTGTGGAATTCATCTGCCTCCAAACCCGTAACTTAGCAGAGGCTGTGGTAGCTCATGCCCAGCCCCTGGCGTGGTCAGGTTCTTCATTCCAGGTGCTCATGGAAGTGTTTTTCTTCTGTGGGAATGCACACACAAGCATTTGCCCTCCTCGTTTTTTCACTAAACTTGGTGTAAAACTCTTTTTTTCCTTGGGAGCTTCTTGCCCGATCCCTGCCTACCCAAGGAGGGCAGAGACTCCGTGACAACCGCGCTCCGTGCCGTGGCAGTCCGTGATGGGTTGGGGACCCCGGCCATGGGGTCCGGCAGTGGATGGCAGGCGCAGGCTGTGCCTCGGGCCAGCGAGGGGCTGTGCGGGACCAAGGATGCACAGGAGGGAGCGGGGACGCTGGCTGGGGCCGTGGCAGCCTCAGTCAGGGACTCCGGGACACAGCCGGCTCCTCGGCCGAGCAGTCCTGCTCCGGCAAGCGCTGCCCGTGGGTTTTGGTGGCTTGGAAACGCAGCCCAGCCCCTTCGTGTGCGTGCGGAGCTTAAACAACCTTCACCTTTCTGCCACTTCGCTTTTAATTGCTGTATGGTACTTGACGGAAACTGTTTGTGTGCTTCACACGTTAGCACGGGCTCAGTTTTGAGGACTGCTGCTGAACTTTTTAGTGGGGGCAAAAAAACCCCCCCAACTCTATTTACTTTTTGGTGTTTGTGTTTTGGGGTGGAGGGGGAGGTTGTTTGCTTCTTCCCACTGAAACCACTATCGAAATCTGTTAGGTGGGAACACTCCTGTGGAGTTTTCTCTCTGGTCACAGCCATTTTGCTCACTTTCCCCCTCCTTCCTCAAACCTTCGTATTTTCTTTAATGTTGGTCTCCTTGGCTACGAATTATTTGTGTATCTCCTTCCAGCCAAGGTGGGGTTTACATGCTTCAGTGCTTCTGCTTGTTAATTCATGCTGTTAATCAGACACAAAGAACGTAATTAAACTAATTTTATGAGCTTTATTCACTGTCAGAAACAAACCTGCCCAAAAGGTGTGGTTCAAGGTAAAAGCACAGGGCTGGCAACCAGGAGTACCTGATGGCTTCTCCTGCTTGTAACTCTGTGACTCCTTTCTGCCGTAGTGTCTCCATTCATAGTAGTATTTTGGGGGAAGACACTCAGAGCGTTTCTCCGTGAGGCAGGCTGAAGCGTGACAGTGTTGTGGCGAGCACGATTTGTCCTCCAGTGCCAATTGCGTTGGGGTCAGAAACAAATTGTTCCGGCAGCAGGCAGAAGGATGCTGCGGGCGCTGGTGGTGTCTGTCCGCAGCAGGGAGAGCAGCTGTGGCACCTCTGTCCCGCTGCCCTCAGCCGCCGGCAGCAATACACGGAGGGGGAAACCCTCCCTGGGAAGCCCCTGCGTGTCCCCTTTCCGTCGCGGTGTCTGAGCGGTGCAGCGAGGCAGTCCCCTCCGCTCGCCCCGGTCCTGCTCGGCGCAAGCCGGCGGGCAGCCAGGGGTCAGGGGCACCTCCGCTGTCCCTCTCTGCTGCACAAGTGACAGGGACCTGTTGTCGCGACAGGGCTGAGCGAAGAACCTGTAATTAACTCTGCGCTTTGATGCAACCGCTCTGCCCACAGAGCGGTCGGCAGGCGAGGAAGGGCAGGAGCTCTCTCCCCAGCTGGTGTGGCTGGTGCTCAGACTCTGCTGCTGCCTCCTGCTCGATTCCAGCCGCTAACGGACTGGCCAAGATGAGATCCTGCCCGTGCTTACAAGCTGGTTTGTGTCGCCTCTGGGCTCCTGCCCTGGACCCGCTCCCGTTCTCCTGGGGGTCGGAGCCTCGCGGCACCATAAAGAGACGCTCCAGTTGCTCCTGAAGCATTCTCCTTCCCTAAACGTAATCTGGGTGGGGAGCGAATTGAGTGTTTGTGCTAACTTTTGACCCTACTGAGGTAAATTTAAGTTAGCTACGATTAAAAATAAGCCTTTCAGACTAGACTTTGACATCTGTGCTCATTAAACTCCAGTGTCTGGAGCTCTGGGAAGGCTCTCTGCACCTTGCAGGTGTGCGCCAGCATTGCCAGCACCTGCCCAAGGGTCCTGCTCACCCGGGACCTTTCTCCCCCATCTTCAACTCACCTCCAAAACACCCAAACGCTCCTCAGAATCTGATGGGTTTGGCCCATTCCTGGGAGCTGATACAGCAAATTCTTCCCAGCGCTTTTTAAATTTAGGTAGTGCCCAATGTTGTTTTTCCTGTTGCCTCAAACACAGTGCTGTTGCTAACAGTCTTCTCTTCCCCGCAGGTGATGTGATTGAAGTGTATTATGGTGACAATCGCTTTGGGACAGTGACTGACTCTGGCACGGCAACGCTTAAACCTCGTCCGAGAGTCCGGCCGCTGCTGACTTTCTTACCTCTTGTGAGTATCCGGCTCGTCACTGGGATTTATTACGGCAGCGTGTGTAACTGGTGCCCTGAACCAGTTGGGCTGGCTGCTGCTCTCATCCTCTACCCGAGGGAAGAAAATAAATGAAAAGCAAAACCACTCTATAATAACACTGGATACGAGGGATTAGGAGGTGATCTGAGTTCAAGGCTTGTGTTGGACATAGGTAAGATGCTCAGGCAAGAGACATAAGCATCATCAGACTTGTACGTTCAATTAAAAAAAAAAAAAATTGCTGAGCATGTAGATGATAGATCTGATTTGCACTGCCTTTTATCTAACCGCTGTTGGCGGTATCTCTCTGGGTCAGGCATGTTGCTGGAGACAGCAACAGCAAAACCGTGGCCTGTCTGCAGCAGAGGATCGAGGCGGCGAGGCAGCGGGTGTCTGCGCAGAGGCTGATTTTCCAATCTCTGTATGAGGGAAATCGTTCCCTGCAGAGCTGCCAGTGCTGCAGCAGCAGCTGGATGCAGGGACTGAAGCATCAAGTGCCAACACAGCTGGACCACAGAGGGCCCGGAGATGGCTTTAACCCGGCTGGGACTCCAGAAGCCACACGTGGTGGTTGCTGACTTCGATGCTGTGCTGCTGTGTGTGCGCTGAGCAAGCTTTCCTCCCCCTTGTAATGCACCTTTCCAAAGGTCTTATCCCCTGAGGAGAACAGCGGAGTGCGTGATTGCTCAGAGGGATTTTGGAGATGGCAGGAGCTAGATCTGAAGTGATACATGCAGGTCACTGAAGGTCAGTGAAGACAGTAAAACACTTAAAAGCCTTTGGTTTTGACAAGGAAATCCTCTCTGAGAGCAAGGGATGTTTTTTCTCATACATCCTTGTCCTTTAGAGCAGCCATCACCTTCAGCAGCGAATGGGCTGGTCTGCTGTCACCAGGGTGCAATTAGGAGTCAATGGGGTTGTGCAGGTGTCACTTGGAGGACAAGTGGGGTGGGAGAAGGAGTTTATCTGTTTGGGAGCATAATTAGGAAGTTATGGGGTTACGCAGGGGTTGTGCCCTCTGTGATGCCTTCCGAAAGATCACAGCAGGTGAAAAATCTCACCCAGGCTCCCAGTTGAGTAACCAGGACTGGTGCCTGAGCAACTCCTCTCCGGTAGCACAGGCTTGGGTGCGCGACCACAGCTCGCACCCCATATTATGAGGGTTTTTAGGGTGTAACTGGCCTTTTGCATAGTTTTTGAGCTTTCAAATGTTTTACTAGTGGAAGTATATGCGTCAGAGGAATAAACAGCACAAATGCCCCTGGGGTAAATACTGAGGGCTGCCACCTTAGCCGTGGTGCTCTCCTGCTGCCCACAGAAGCACAGCCAGCCCTGGGGCTTTTGTCCCCTCAATCGCCCTTGCGAGGGTCCCTCTCACTGTGCTTCTCCTCCAAGAGCAACAGGTTTAACTGAAGAAATTAGTAGGAATAAGCAACATTTTTAAGGACTAGTCTGTGTTGGATATTCACATTATTTTGATTAGGTTTGATCATGATTTGATCTGGCACAGACGCTTCTGCTGCCTCATACATATTTGCACTGGGCTGTTCTGCACCTCCCGCCTTAACCCTTTCTTTCCACCTACCCGCTCTCCTGTGCGGGGGGAGGCTGAGAAGCAGCTGCCTGCGTAGCTGTGAGTCAGGAGGATGCACACACCCTGCCCAGCAGCCAGCCCGCCGGGCTTCGTGTGCCTGGCAGCTCTCCCCGCACCCAGCAGCTTCCTTCCCCCCTCCAAACCCCCGGCCCCTGGCCATCCTGAGTTGGAGCAGGGATTGCAGGAGAGGGGGCTTCGCTGCCTGCCTCTTGGCTACCACCATGTCCTGCCCGCCCGGCTTCCCGGGCACCGCAGGTGCAGGCAGAGCTTTGGCAGCTGGGAAGGGGGGGGGATAAATTCCTTTAGTTAACCGCCAAACTTCCCGAGCTCTGCTTCAAAACAAGGAATTTGGAGGTAGTGCTTCATATTTGGTGAATATGGTCCTCTCTGAGACCCTGAGATGCTAAATAGTTGTATTTTGGTGCCTTTTATGTAAGAAGTAGCTTCAGACCTGGCTTGTTCAATGGGTGGGAAGTGTGGGCTCCCGAGAGACGGAGGGAGCTGGGGACTGTGAGAACAGGCAGGCTGCCCTTCACGGGGGGTGGGACAGGGGATATCTAACTCTGGTCCCGCACTGAAAAGCGATTCCTGGTGGTTCCAGTGAAAGTTCCCCCCCAGTGGGATCCTCGGCACACGCAACTCTGATGCAGGTACCACAAACTGGAAATGCAGGTTCCGAGCACACCACCCCAAGCGCAGCCCGCTCTGAATCAGCGGGAGGTTGGCTGGGCTGTCACACCCCTAGCAAACACAGCAGGGGGAAGCAATCTTCCCAGTCATCTCTGCAGACTGGCAGCGTACTGGAGATGCTTTCCATTTTAGAAGCCAGCGCATGACGTGAGGATGGGTGGGTTTTGAGAGATGCTGAGCATTAACAACTGCAACAGAAGTTTTTTTTGGTGTAAAACAGGCTTGCCCAGTTTTTAGGACCTGCTAACATGACATGTCCAAAATTACTACTTGTTTATGAAATGTGGACTGTTTCCTCCAACTTTGCATAAATCTTTTCCAGCTGCCATTCCCTTTCTACTCCTATCTAAACATGTGATGCATATGTTGCTTTTAATTCAGTGCTCAGACATCTTTGTTTCCTTATAAATGAGCAGATATCCTCAGTGTGCTCTGGAGACTGGCAGCAATGAATTTTCACGGCAAATGGGAACTGCTGGTTTGTGACAGGGGTTTTTTTTTCCTTTATAAGGAAGGTTTTTGGTATCTCGTTGCTCTGGACAATTTTATTATCGGCTCTTGAAGTGCCTGTTGTTAGCCTTTGTCTTCCCTCTGGCTTTCAGCTGAAGTTGAGGATCTTCCTCTGCCTTGTACTGTATCTTTGGGACCAGTAAAAAGGTCTTAGGTGAGGCTGGAAGGCTCACCTAGTCTGATGTTTTGCCACTAACGGATCTGTCCTGATGCTCTAGCAGACCTTGGCTTCTCCATCAGCACAATCCCAGGAATGTGAATTCCCACTCACTCTTTGCTGGCTCACCCTTGCAGTTTTAGAGGATTTTTGGTCATCTGCAGGGTGAAAGACTTTGCAAGCCAAATGTGTATTTTCTTCTTATTTTGTCAAAAGCTGGGGGATTCCAGGACTCTTCTGAAGGAGCCCAGGCTGCTGCTGTTCAAGTCAGCTCTGCCCCAGCAGCTCCTGTGCTCCTGAACTCCCTGCACCCAGGGCAGGGTGTTAATGTGCTCTCTGAGCCCTGGATGGGGCTGGCTGCATAGACCCAGCCTGACCTTTGATCAAGGAGACTTTGGAATCCTATGACATTCTCTCGTAAAAATAGTGATAATGCCAGTGAAAGGCAAAGGGCACGGGGCTCAATCATTATCTAGGCTTTTGTACGCAGAAAACCACCGCACTGAGCGGTGGGGGCTGATGGTAGGATAAGGCTTCCTTTGTACGAGGGGCTGTTAACAGCTAATGCAAACAGCTACCTGGGGTGAGTAGGAGTGCGACAGGGTGGACCCTGGAGCCTGGGAATGGGGCGGTACGTCCCTGACCGCTGCCCATGGGCTCTGCAGGCTTCTGCTGCTCATGGAGTGTTATTTCCTTGCTCTGGGTCTCTCCCAACGCTGGTATACGAAAACTCAGTCCACTGCCCCACTTATATCTGTGCTGACAGCCTGATCCAGCATTCGTTTGTATTTTGGACATGGGTGCGTTAGTGTAGGTTTCATGAGCAGTTCCAGTCCCTGTGCAGAGCAATTCTTAGCAGTGAGTCACTGGAGGAAAGGAGAGGCTTTCTGCTTCTGGCAGGTGGACCAGGCAGGAGCCCTGGTCAGCACTCTAGGTGAGTCATCATGTCATGAATATCTCACGGTGGGTGGCTGTAATTATCCAAAGTGCCCTAGCTGTAAGCATCTTCGTAAATGTGTAGGCTGCTAAATTGCACGGTCCTGTACCAGCTAAATGCACTGCTGAGTTTTCAGCGTGAATGTGAAGGGAGTAATTGGCAGTGAAACCCAAACCACACAAGTAGCAGTTTTCCCCAGAGTGTTCAGATATGCTGGTGCCAGTTTCCCAAAAAGCTGGAAGTCTGTCTGCGACTTCAGCGTGGCGTGTACGTGACTGCGGTCTGAGCTGGCAGTGCTTGCTGGAGAGCAATGCCCGCAAAACCCGTGGGAGCTATTATATTTGCTTGGTACCTGAATGGTGAGAAACTGGTGCTGCTGATTGTGGGCCGGGGAGACCCAAGTTTGATGTGCAATAGCCGTGCTCCTCTCCAGCCCCTCTGCACCTGACTAGCACGGGGGAATTGTGTCCGTGGCTTGTGCAACCTTGATCACTCCATTCATCCCCTTAAAAACCATCAACAGCAGGTACTGCAGGGACCTCCATGTCTCCGAAACGGCCCTGGATCCCTTTGGCTCCTGCTTGTGTAGACAAATTACCAGCTGTGCAGGTTAGGGCCCGCTTGTCAGCGCTTTGCTCTGATACCTTGGGCGTAAAACTAACAGCTCTGTTTTCTCAACTACTGCAGAATGCCCAAGAATCCCACGGGGTGGCTGTGCCAACACCATCAGTGCCAGAAGACTTTGAGGAAAAGGCAGCTCTTGGTAAGGGATCCTCTCTGCTGAGTCCAGGATGGTGCTAAGTGCTCAGCAGTGCTGTGCCCGTGGGGAAGGAAGCATGTGTGTACCAAGCTCTGGAGCAGACAGACTTATCATGAGACTTTCATGCTAAAATAGTCTACTATTAATTATTCTTTTAAGTCATTGAAAATTGATTCATTTCTAAGGGGTGAGGCATAGTGGCTGTTACAGTTCAGCAAGCTTTAGATAGCTGCTGAGCAAAATAAACTGGTTTCCTAGGAGGAGCGCTGGCCAGAGGCGATGCTGGCCGTCACAGCGCTGCCAGAAGGTGCTCACGCTGCTGTGCTCTCACTCTTCCTGGCAGGTTCTGGCTCCCAGATCAATGGGAACTACCGAATGTACAGCTCGGTGGGGGACCTGCGCCCACAGGCCCTTGAGGGGGATGACCTGGATGAAGACATCCCTCCACCACCGTCGGTACCCCCACCACCCCCTCCAACAGCACCAGTACCTGCACCACCACCTCCAGCCTCGCTGGTCCCTCCACCACCCGAAATGCTGCCACCACCGCCGCCGCCACCTGAGATGGTGCCACCACCACCTGAGATGGTACCACCACCCCCTGCCATGGCACCTCCGCCACCTCCAGCTTCTGCCCTGTCCTCCCCCAGCACACCAGCTCCTCCAGACTTCATCCCACCAGCCCCACCAGGCGCCTCACCGCTCAGCCGGGCCGCGGCACCCTTCACCACCGGCATCTCCAAGTGGAAGTCGGAGACAGTGCTGAACACGAGGCAGGCGGATGCTGAGGGACCGCTCTGCCCTGCCGAGGCTGGGGTGCCAGCTGCCCCAAAGGAGAGCCTGCAGCCCAAGCACTGTCCTGAGCCCCACCTCACCTTCCCCAGGTCCTTCAAGGTGCCCCCCCCGGCCCCAGCCCGCTCCTCCTCCATCCCGGTGCAGGAGAGCCAGCCCATCCGGCAGGAGCCCTTCCCCAGGCAGCCTCACGCGCGGCCTCCCCTCCCACCCTGCTTCACCATAAGACCCGCGGCCAAGGCTCGTGCAGGAGGAGAAGCCGAGCAAAGAAATTCCCCGCTGAGACAGGCCGTCACGAAGCTGGCTGTGCCGACGCCTCCGCTGCTGAGCCCCAAGCCAGGTCCAGGGCTCAGCCATGGGACAAATCCTGCCAGTCGCCAGTCCCTGCTGCCAGGTTCTGAGATGGAGAAGGTTACCCAACCAAAAACAGCGGAGAAAGACTCTCCTCCAAAATCCGAATCTCTCTCTGCCAACGACCTGGACCTCCCTCCTCCAGACTACCCGACCTGTGACAACGACTGGAGGGACGCCAGCAACCTGAACAGGCTGCGGCATGAGCTCTCTGCCCTCCTGCGCTCCCCACGGAGGGAGGAGAGGCCACCGGAGAAGCCAGCTGCTCCCCGGCCCACAGACAGTGGTACGGACTGTGCCGGCAGCCATGAGCCCAGCCTGGGTGGGCCCCAACTCGCCGGACCCGCCAGGAATGATGCGCAGTTACCCACCGGAGGGGAGAGTGAGAAGAAAGAGGTGCCCAGCAGCCCTCCCACTGCCAAGGGGGGCCCTCCCAGCACGGTGCTCCCCACTCTGGAGAGTAGCCCTGCTGTGCAGACCCGCAGTGTGATGAAAATCAGGAACGAGCTGGAAGCTGTGCTGTCCCTGAAGAAAGAAGGGAAACCTGTCCTGGGGCTCAGCAACCAGAAGCAGGGCACCAAGGATGGTGGCAGCCCCCCTGACGCGAGGAAGAGCCCCCCTGACACGAGGAAGAGCCCCCCTGACTCAGGTGAATTGGTGCTGCCAAAACCAGCCCCAAGTCCACTCCCGGTACCAGCGGCTGCAGTGGAGAAGGATGATACGGGACATGAGGACCATCCTGCTCCTGCCACTAGCAAGGCCACAGAGAACTTGACCCCTGCTCCTGTGTCCCGTGACAGCAGCGTGAGCCCCCCAGACACACCTCAGGGACTGGTGGAGGAGTCCCCTGCTCCCACGTCCCCCTCGCCCTCCATTTCTCCTGCACAGAGCCCAGCACCACAGCCCAACACAGCCATCTTCCAGTACAAAGTGCACCGGGCTGGGGCCAGCTCGGCCAAACCAGCCTGCACCTCGAGCTCGGCCGAACCACCCTGCCCCACAAGCTCGGCCAGGAGCCCACCGGGCACCTCAGGAGTGGGGCAAGAGGAGGTGCTGATCCACCCTGTGACAGGTGAGCGGGTGGAGCGGGGATCCCCCATGGCGCTGCTCCTGGCAGCCCGGCAGCGCGCCCAGCGGGGCCGGCAGGGCGGTGAGGTGGGAGCCGTACCGCGGGCAAAGCCGCCCCTGAAACTCGGCAGCGCCTCGTCGGACACCACCTCCACCAGCTTCTTCCGCCATGAGTCCAAGCCCTACTCCTTCACTGTGGTGCCCCGGCCGCCTGGGGCAGGTACAGCAGGGGCAGGACGGAGCAAACCCCCGTCCTTCTCCAGCTCCTCGGAGCAAGGCCGAGATGCGCGGGCAGTGGGTGAGGTGCAGCCCCCGAACCTCCCTGGGCACCGACGGGCTGCTGCCTCCAGCCTGCTGCGGGGCCTCCTCGAATCCGGGCAGCTGAACCAGCCCGGGCCGCCCCGCCATGGCGTACCCGAGGAGGAGGAGAACGGGGAGACGACGCTGGACTATGGGATTATCCCTCCACCTCCTGAATTCAGCAACGATGAAGTAGATGACGCTGAGAGGTCCCTCCCAAGTCAGGAGGAGAACTGCAAGTGTCCCAGCTTCCCTGACCGCAGCCGGGGCTCGGAGGCACCGCGGTACTTCAGGTGGCCTGGCTACGGTCGCGGCTACGGGGGCAGCCGTGATCTGCCAGCCCCGCTGCCCTCGGAGAAGAACAGGAGAAATGGCGACTTCACACCCCAGTACCCAGATTACAGCAGCTCTGCCGGTTACTTCAGCCGCTGCCCGAACCCGCGCCCACTGATCAAGAAGCGCCTGTACGTCTCTGAGCCCGACAGCTCCTACCCTCGGGCAGCCGCAGCTCCCCGGGGCACAGGCGTCCTCTCTGCCTACAGCCCTGGGGGGTACAGCTCCCCGGCCGGGGAGGGGGTCCGTCGCCTCAGCTCTGCCCACAGGAATGGCCCCACAAGCACGCAGGGCAGGCGGACGTCCGTTGATGCTGCTGGGAAAGCCACGCCGTACAGCAGCGCTGGGGCTGACACCAAGTACAAGGGGCAGAACGGGGAGTTCTCGCCCGCCGGCGTGGTGGCAGCCAGCAGGTATGTGTCCCCCTGAGCTGACCCCTTCCCTGTCCTCTGCATCCCTTAGATTTGAAGAGGAGGAGGGCTGGGCCCTGGGCTGGCCCCAGAGAAGTCATTGCCCCTCGGCTTGTGCGGTGCCACTGGATGCCTGGCTGTGCTTGCTGGGGTCTCCTCTCAGCCCTACTGCCCAGTGCCCTCTCCTCCCTGCATCGCTGAATGGAGGCATGAGGTGACAAAAGTTGCCCTGCTCCACTGGAGGGGGGGGGAAATTGCAATATTGAATAAAAACAGAGTTTCCTTTCAGTGGCTTTCCACGCTGTTTTCCCTCCAGACCTGCCCACGGCAGCTCGCAGTACGGCGGACCCACCAACACCTTCACTGTCAGGCCCGGGGCACGGCAGCCCATCTCCTACGCCTACCAGAGTGGCCACCGATAGTCTTGTCCGCAGGGCTGCTCCACCGCCTTCATCCAGCTGGGAAGGGATGAGGAGGCGCCTGGGTTGGTCCTCTCCTTCTCCCCGGGCACCAGGAATGGTCCCAACCCTGCTTGAAACTACTGATGGAGAAGGTGGAGAGTGAACCTGGGACTTGGACTCTTCTCAAAAGACTGTCATGGAGAGTAGTTACTACAGAGGACCGGCTGCTGTCTTGTTACGTGAGCAAACACTGTTTTCCTTCTGTTCCCCCCACTGTCTTATTTTCAAAATTGCAGCCTGATAGGTCTTCTAAGAAAATCAAAAAGCATCCTTAGTTCTCTTGAAAGAGCATCACCACTAGAGAGATTGTTTTCCATTTGTTATTTTATTTGGTTTAAATCCAGCATGCTTGGGAGTAGGGAGAAACTAGCTGGGAGATGTGAGTAATGGAAGCAACCCAGTGTGTAGCTAAATGTAGGGGAATTAGAATAAGAATGTGAGGCCAATGGGATAGAAATAGAGTTTAGGATGTTTAGATCCTAACCTCCTCTGTCCCCACCTCCTTCAACAGCCTGGAGCAAATCAATTATGCCGATGCCTTAAAACCAGCTCCTGGCTTTCAGCGCCTGTCCTGCCAAGCCGGGGGCAGCTCCACCGTGAAGGTCTGAGCCCCCCTTCCCAGGGAGTGACCGTGGGGGGCAGTGGCTTCGGGAGCACAGACCCTTGCTATCCTGCTCCTTTTGGTCACTGTAAATGTTTCTGTTGGTAATTATTCCTGGTGGAAGAAGGCTGAGAGCCCTGGATGGATGGCTCTGAAGCACTTTGGAGACTTAAGACATTGAGCAATCTTTCTTTTCTTGTGTCAGCTGGTGGGTGTCAGTGACTCACCAAGATGCTGTGCTGGTGGTGCTTTCCTCCAGGGCTCTCTTGCTGCTTTGGACCAACTTAAACCCCCACCCCTAAAAGCGAAGCCAAGGAGTCCTTATAAACTGTTATATCGAGACTTGGCTTTAGTCTGTCTGATTTGGGAGACTAAGAAGCTAAATTTCAGTGTGATTTGTAGAGTATTTAACGCTCCTGGTGCGTGGAAAGTCTGCAGTGACGTACCTAAGGGACCTGGCTCCCACTGGTTCCGTAAGCGCTTGTCTGGGTGCTGGGTGTGCGTGCGAGCATGTCTCTGCTCCGTGGTGGGGCAGGAGAGACAAGCAGCCTTAAAGGGGGTTATTTTGTACTACAGAGCCAGCAGTACAGTCTCAGGATAGCTGAGCAAAGCTTTGAATAGCCAACTTCTGGAATTAGAAATATGTGGCTTTCCTCATAAAGTAAACTTGCTGCAAGTCACTGTAAGATAAGTGTAAAAACTTGTAGAGAATGTTTTCTAATCACTGACAAACTAAAAGCACTTTGAGACATTAGTCTATTTTTATAGGAAGCACTTTCTATTTTCAATACTATACAATATCATTCGTTCCACTCCAGCTTATCCTGTGATGCACGCACGTGTGTATGTGTGCACGTAAGCAGATTTTGCTCTCCAATTCAACTCACAATTCAGTGATAAATCTTCCTTCACAGTGGAATTTCCAAGAGTTATCTTGATATTAATGTATGTCTTTGACGTTTTACATTTTATGTTATTTCCAACTTTAATAATTTAACAGCTGTTTCAAATATTGGAGCAGCTTCAAATATTCTGAACTTTAGTTTGCTGTGAATAAAATGAAAAAGCAAGTACCATAATTGGTCTGATAGCCAATTCAAATGGCATTTTTATGCCAGTGAGTCGCAGTGACCGGGAAGATATCTGGACATGCTCACCCCAGCCAGTATTGAAATAACACATTTTAAATACCTGGGTGTTGGTTTTCTGAAAAATCTTTAGGGAGAAAAGAGACTATGGAGTAACTATCTTGGTATTTAAGTGTGCCAGTGTCATATAGAATATTCCCCCACCCCCTTAAAACACAGCAGTTTCTCCATGCAAGGAGCATCTTAAGGATTCTTATTTATCTATAGAAGTAAAGCCATGATCCTGTTTGAGCGGCTTCAGAGTCACATTTTAGTATTGGATGATGTTTCACCAGTTTAACTTGAAACAAAACAAAGAAGCCTCTCTGGTAATATTGCAACCCAATAGTTTTTATTTCCTGATACTTTTTTTCAAAATAATAAGTCATAACTGCAAATTAATTCACAAAAGCAGCTTTAAATTTAAAGGCTTGTTGGGAAACTTCGGCCTTCAAGCTTGACTTTGCCCAGAAATGGGGGGGGGTTATGGTGCAATTTTCCCCCTCAAGAATTCTCCTAAATTTGAGTGTATCCCCAACACAAGTTTTGTTTTGGTTTTTTTTAGAGCAAACCGTGAAACTCCAATGGTGGCACTTGCTTTGAATTTCACACTTGCTATTCCACCCAGACATGCAATTCATGTGCAGTTGTAATATGGTGTTATATAGTGTGGAGTGTCCTGTTTCTAGCAGAGGCGTATCTGTGCATATTAAATGTTAGAAGCATGATAATTTAAGTCAGTTTTATGAAATAGCCATTATTCATTCAAAGAAGCCCCATTCTGGGAATGCATAGTGGACTAAGCTGCAACTACATCAGGTAAGACTCTGCTCCCAGTTGTAAAACTGGTTAGCATGAATGTTTTAAGCAGTGGAACAAGTCTATTCTTTATACACACTTTGGGCTATCCCTCCTTCTTTGGAATGCGTTAAGCAAAAATCTAGTATTTCAGTAACAACTAGACATTTATGCTGGGGCCATTGGGAACTGTTTGTCGCACAAAGAAACCACTGTCAGAGCTGCTGGCAGCCAAAGCACAGAGAAAATTAAATCTGTAACAAAGAGCAAGGACCTCTTGGCTGCAGGGATGGGGAAGAGCTCCCTCTTCCCTGGTCAGGTAACTGTCAGGACAGCACGTAGATAAAATCTACTCAGATTCCTGTTTCTGCTCCTTCACCCCTGGTGTTTCACTATATAAATTTAGCAATAGAAGAGGAAGAAAGTGAGGGGAAGTAATGGAGCAAATCAACCTACCTTATAGCCCAGTCTTACCACTGAAAGCAATCTTGAAGCCAGACAATGGAATTCTTCCCACTTCAACCCTCTCTAGCAGTTTGGTCATTCAAGTCTTGACACAATTCAAATTATCCCCTGTAGCTGCCTCTTCCTCAAAAGAACCCACTAATGTAGTATAACTGATAGCTTTACTTGTAAAGTGTTGAACAAAGTCTCTTATTTATGAGTGCCTTGAACTCCACCTTCTTGCATTAAATATGTCTGGATGTATTGGTTTATTAAATGTGTGGTCTGACTTTTTTTTTAGTATTGCTTAAGTGGTCTGTCTACTGTGAGATCTTTGCCTAGAAGATTAAAAGGACAGGAAAACAGCTCAAACTGGCCTTGGCAACAGGCTGAATGTCAGCTTACCTAGGGCTTGGTCCAGTTCCTACTTACCAGGGGTTGATATAAACCCTGTGGCAATTCAAGTGTTTTTTTTAGACGCCCGATGAAGACATGAACGGGCAGCTAGCCCTAGTTGCCCCATCACCCCACACCCAGCTGGTTAGGCAGGCTGGCAGAGGAGCTGGTGCAGTTCAGCCTGTGCTTCTTCTATAAATAGTTCTTGGGTTTGAGCTTTTCATTAGTAATGAAACTCGCATACTTGTTGGCACATCCCAACTAGAATGTTGTACTTAAAACTGAGAATGCAGCGTGAGCAATGCAAGCAGCAACATAAAAGGCAGGCTTGTCTTCGTAGTGGCTTATTCTCCCCACTCCTCAAAATTATATTTATTTGCCTTCTCACCTCTTTAATCCTGCTCTGGCTACAGAACTAGGTTCTCTGTGAGGGAAGTGTGCAATGTCTATCTTGAAGCTTTTACTCTAGCCACAAGGTATTTATAGAAGCATCCCCAAACCTGAATGGCATGTAAAGTAGTCCAGAGTGTGAGCATACCAGAAAACCCAGAGAATTCTCCAATTCCTTTGCAGATCACTCACAGTCAACAAGCATTGATGTGGTATTGCCAGTGTTTCTGCCACACCGCCTGCACGTTGGCATGACTATTTACTATAGCCTTACTAGCAATGGTACAACCAACTAGGAGCCAAGTGAACACATCACCAGCGACTCCTAATAAACTGTCAACCTTCAGTGCTTCTCTTGTGATGCTGGTAGAAACCCAAGTGGTAAAAAGTGAGTAGATGATTCTCTAAAGAAACATGCAAACCTTTGGGGGGGATTGCTGCCTTGCCACTTGTCAGGCTGGCAGCTGCTGCCCTCCCGTGGCAGAACATAATGCTTCACCCAGATCTGCCAGATGTGAAGCATTTATATTTTTTGTGTGTTGCCATGCTCAAAGTCTTTAAGCAATTGCAAAAACAGGATTAATAGATCAATAATGACCTGTGGTCCATATAGGCTTTGCCTTCCACCATCACGCTTTTTGCCATGGACTGTTGTGTTTTGCTCACAGGGTGGCAATGTGAGGAACTTGAACTGTTGGTTTTAGCTATGCAGAAAGGAAACTCTACTTGGAGTTTTGGATAGAAAAAAGCTTCCTGAAAAGCAGCAGGACTTACAGCACGCCTTGCACTAACACTGATGAATCATAGTGCCCTAGCATTAAGCAGTAATACGGTTCACATTTAAGAACAATTTTAATTTCAGTGACTGAAATCACAACTTCACTCTAACCGTAAATGACCTCAGCTGGACTCTTCAATACTACAGAAGTGGCTCAGTGAAACTTATACCCAGTTACAAATGAAAACTATGATTTATTTAAAAACAGTCTTCTACTTTTTCCAAGACAACTCTTTCACAAACAGCGCAAGACCTGCTTCAGTTTTCAGAACACCATCAGAGGTCTGAGAGAGGTAACTTTTTTGGTTGTTCAAGGGTACTTTTGAGGAAACTTGTCAGTTTTTATAATCATTTACCTCTTCCTTGTCATACACTGTGCTAGATTAGGAAGCTTGCTCTGTAAACACCTGTATGATGTGAGAATTAAAAAAAGCAGCAAATGAGCTTTTAAAAGAGTATGAGAAAAGTAAGCCTGGCAAAGCTTAGTCTGCCTAAAGATTAATTGGATCGACTAAACTTACGTTTATGCAGGGATAAGTCCACTGGAAGCGGTGTACAGTTTAGTGTTGCTATCATGCTAAAGAAACAGGAGTAGCATTTTAAGTTTGGTTTGGGTTTTTTTTTTTTTTTTAGTGAGTCAGGACCTGCTTTATTCTGTCTAAGAAATATTAAGCCAGACCAGGCCACATGTAGGGCTGTGGCAATGCATGCAATGATTCTTTTTTCAGTTAAGTATGTTCCAGGGAAACAGTTTAGTTTGAAAAGACTGGGGTATATTACAAAAAAACACCTCTAAGGATTATGGGGTGTCTGTTTTGAGGATTACAGGAATGCTCAGTCCCCTCAGTCTCTGGCACAAAGTCACTCATCGCAAGTGCATAAGGAGTCTCATTTATTACTAAGCAGAGACTGTTTATAGGAGCAAGCAAATGAAAACTGAAGTCCTTAGTCCAGTTTTTCCCTTACATAAACTGTTGTTCACAGATCTTATCTTTGAATAAGTTGTCTTCAGCACAGAGGAGATGAAACGTGGTGTCAAACAGCACAGCAACCACTAACTTCTCTTGGCTTTCAGCATGCTACAGTAACAGCCCCTTTGGGCTGGCATCAGCTGCAAGCCAAGGGTGAGCATCACAGCTCCCGGTATTTCAGCATGTCATGCATGAGCACGGCCGCGTTTCATTACAGGACTACAGCTGGGATCCTTGTTGTACAAGACTCCTCACACCAAGCACTGGTTCTCCGATACCAGTGCACAAACAGTGCTCACCATAGGATCGACACTAGTAGATACTGAAGACCAACCCTCTAATCCCCATGCTGCATTAAGGACAACCGTGGAACCCTTTCTAGTCTTTAAATG
This sequence comes from Aramus guarauna, assembly GCA_013400195.1. Classification (NCBI taxonomy): domain Eukaryota; kingdom Metazoa; phylum Chordata; class Aves; order Gruiformes; family Aramidae; genus Aramus; species Aramus guarauna. The sequence continues at coordinate 274,911 of VXBL01002384.1, read as the reverse complement.
CCAACACATCTTCCCATTCAGTTGGAAGAGTTGATTTACATAGCAAAGAACTTTCCGCAAGGGTGAAGCTCTCTCCAACTAACAAGAGGTGGATGTGTTTAACCTCTCCCAAAAATGTTTCTATTAATTCCACAGATGGTCTGGAGAACTGAGGGAGGAATCAAGTCTTTCCTTTTATTATTTTTTTAGTTATACCCAATTCCCTGTCTCTCCAAGTCTCCTCTGTGCCTGAAGCCAATTTTTTCCTAGGTAAAACACTGAAGTATTATCACAGGTGAAGCCAACTCCCCAGGAGAAGGTAAAGCTTGGTTTGTAACTAACTTATGCCTAATTAAAAATTACTACAGGAACCTTCTTAGTCAGCAGACCATACCCACTCCAGTTCACACACAGCTTTGACTTCAGCAGAATCAAAGTAATGCCAGGAAGAAATCTGGACCATGAGTTTATAAAATTATTCTTTTACACAGTTGACTCCAGAAGCTTCACCAGTTGGTATGGGGACAGTGTGATGTAAAACCTGATGATCCCATCCCACTGTAGTGAGCAAGGCATTGTCTGAAGGAGACCACGATAAGCCTTTTACAAAGTCTCGATGAGAACGGTTTCTGAACCTGGAAAACATGAACACTTCGTTAGCCATAAAGCATTCTCACTAAGAGTTTATCAGCTTGTGCCATTCCTGACTGCTAGTTTGTTAGGATGATGCTCCCCTGTTTAAGGAGTATTTTCATCTTCCAGTCAGCATACGGATAAATAACTAACTTAATGAGAAGTCAACAAGACAAACAGCTACAGTAGCAAATACATTCTGTCTAGTACTTACACCTCTGAGAGGTCTGAGTCAAGAACAGCTACTGAACAGTCTTCACTGATTGTAGCCAGTAAGGGTGAACTAGAGGACAAAGATGAGACCAGAGTTAGAACAATCAAATACAAGAAAGCATCTTAGGGATAAACTTGTGCAAAGCACATTTCTTAGTGAGCCTGACCCAGGTACAGTGAATTAATAGACATTAAATCTTACAAAAACTTTTTCATCATCATGTGGCAGGTTGCCAGCACACTAAGCGAGAATATTCTATTAGCTTCAGAAAGCAAGTAGTCCTTCCTCAAGCAGAGGTGACTGTAATTAGAAAAATCCCCAGTGAGTGGCTCAATAATTCTGAACGCTGCAGAAGTATTCTCACGTACATTCACGCACTTCTTGTCAAAAGTGAGATATTGTTTGGTTTACTCTATTCTTCACTACTGATCTTCTTGATAAAACCAGAACTAGTGCTCTCATAGGTTTTACTCTAAAAACAAGTAAGGCTTTCAAGAATATGTAGTCACACATTCTATACCAGTTTATCAGACTGTACCTATGTGTAGAAAACGCAAACCCCGTGATACTTCGGGCATGCACAGTGGAGCTGAGGGCAGAATCAGGATTCTTTGTGTCTACTAGTGCAACTGTTCCATTTTCATCACCTTTAAGAGGAGAAGGGAGAATGAGGTTATTAGCAAAATTGTCATGTGAAAAAAAAAAAAGAGACCTTGATTTGTCTGGTGAAAGTCAAATAATAAGATCACTTCTTACCCAAAGCAAAGATGTCACTTTTCTGTGGATGCCACATGACTGAGGTAGGGAGGTGATTACAGGCACTGCAAACTGTGAATAAATAAATAGGGATCAGTGTTGAAAGAGTCAGTACAAAGGTACTATCTCATTTAGCACTGCTACTGCACTAAGACAAATCTTTAAAAGCTTATTGTATTTCTGTGATAGTGTTAGACTTCCTTAGGTTTTTAATAGGCTTTTCTGCCAAAGCGGTCACATCACTAGATTTGAAGTTAGGCATACGTAAAATGTATTTCTTCCAACAAAAACTCATACACAAGCAGTGGCTGCATAGAAAAACATACCAATTCGAGTAGCTGGTTTGGGGCATCTGGTGTCCCAGAGTAAAGTTCTGCTGTCCTATAAATCCAAAATGAAGGAGAAGGGTTGTACAATTTCTTTGTGGCAGAGGGCAGGCACAAACCCAGATTCACTGCAGAACTGCTACTGACCCACATTCAAACCCACACCACCTCTTCCTCTGTGTTAAAATGAAGCTGCCATTGACTGCAAGTGAGCTGCTTCAGTCATCCCCAGGACAGACCTAGGAACTCCCATATTTTAATACAAACCTGCGGAAATCAGCTCGGTAAGCTGACCGGCAACTTATCAGACTGGAACATTCAAATAACACAGTTATGCAGGTTGTAACACAATAGGTGGTTTCCCAGTAAGTGCATTCAACTGTAAATAACTAAAATTAAATCTAATTTTTATCAGGTAGATTTAGACAGAGAGTGAGCTTTACCTCAGCACAGGACAGGAACACAGTGTCCTTACCAGGACAGGAAGCCACACATGTCACTGAACCGGAGTGAGCTACCAAAAGCACAAAAGGATAAAGAGCCTCAAAGACTGTATCCAACTTTCCCACGTATTCCTAAGGACCTCTGAAGGCACAGCAGTATTATAAAGAATAGTTTATGCCCAGATACAGGGTAACTTCTACTCAACGACAGCCAACTGCTTCGTGCCAAACTGATGAGCTGCCAAACTCAACCAGAGCCACGGCAGTCAAGTCCCTGTGACGTGCCCAAGCTTGAGGAAGCCTCTCCACGCAAGCGGTGAGAAAGGGGCCGGGGGGAGAGGACCAAACAACGTACGGCCTCTGCTGTGGCCAGAGATCACAATAGCGTATCGCCAGAGACTGGCATGTCCAATGAGCTGTTGTTCAAAACAAATACGGGTTAGAACATCACACCATTGTGTGCAGGTGGAAGAAAGATTTCAGTACAGAATAAATACTCCAAGATATGCTTAGAGATACAAGGCAAACTAGCGTTATAGCACTAATTTTGGGGGGAGAAATAGCAGCAGGCAAAGAAGTAATACTGTGGCAGAAACTTCACAGACTGGCAAACGTTAGATCACCTCCCCAGGTGTGGTTTGGCAAACGGGAGATAACCCGCGATGCTGCAGGACTGAGCTCAGCCTGCAGCAACCAGCGAGGGGCCAGGAGGAGCCGGGCGATGGGGCCGGCGTGGCACTCACCTCTGTAGGAGTGCAGCACGGTTTGCTGTGGGAGGTCCCAGACCTTCACGCTGCGGACAAGAGCGAGCAGTCAGCACCCAGCACCGGCCCTGGCGCAGGGCAGCCGGGCCGGGGGCACTCACCAGAAATCCCTGCCGCCGCTGACAGCCTGGGTGCTGTTGGCCAGGACGGCCACCGTCATCACGATGTCATCGTGCTCGTATTTACAGAACTTGTTAACGATGAGGGTTTCGTTCTCGTCCAGCTCCCACAGCTCCACGGCGCCTGGGGGGGGG
>VXBL01002384.1:230393-271062 GCA_013400195.1 Aramus guarauna | reverse complement strand
TGAGGAGCCTGCCGCCTCCCGTCGCCGTGGGGTGAGTGCCGGGGGGGCGGGCGGGCGGCCCGGGGGAGGCCTCGGCAGGCAGCGCTGAGGGCTTTGACCTCCGGCTGAGGCCTAGCGGCGCCTCTGCTCTGCCGGGCGGCCCGGCCGGTCGCCATCGCCTCCCAGTGACAGGCTGCTTGAGGAGGCCTGGGAGCACCTCAGAAACCCGTCAGTCGTTGTGCTTCAATAACGTTATTCAGGGGTTTTTGTCTTTATCTGTCTAATTAATGTTGTAGGCTTACGAAGTAGTTACGGTCGGAAGGAACCGCTGGAGGTTATCTAGTCCCACCCACTTCCTCAGAGGAGGCGTGACTAGTGCATGCCGGCCGATTTAATTGGAAATGTGTTTGGGCCTCATCTGAGGGTAGGTTTGTTTTGAAAAATGAGATGCTTAATGGAAACTTTCTCGTTATTTATAGTGTGTTGCACACCACAAGACCACTGCATACAACTCAGCAGAGTTTGGCCCCTTTGCCACCTCTGCCGGAGAAAGGAGGAGAAGTACGTCATGGTTTGATCCCTGAGGAGTTTTTCCAGTTTCTCTATCCTAAAACAGGAGTTACAGGTTAATAACATGCTTTTTNTAATAACATGCTTTTTTTTTTTTTTTTTTTTTTTAAAAGTGTGTTTAGTTATGCTTATTTAGTTCTGTCCACCACTTCTGGTTGCTGAAAATGTAAAATATTAGAGAAAAATATTTTTTGCATATGCAGAAGGAGGTTTTGAAGAATGAGCCAGTGCAGCACTTCCTGGCTTTAAAGCTAGACATCTGTGCTTTAATAAAGGCTAAAAGAATGCCTTCAGCTTGATCTCACAGGAAAATTTGTTTGCCTGCTGACCCTCAAAACTTTTAAACAGAATTTTTTGGCTGTTTTTGAATGAGCAGAAGCAGCAGGTCCCATGCGAGGTGCAAGTTGCTTTCTCTTCTGGTGGGCATCCTCATGACACCCTTCCCCTTGGTGGTATTTGGCTTGTATTTTTTGTTGTGGTAAAAGAGAACACTTCCTGATCTTCTTGTAAGCCTCAGACCAGCTACCTCTTAGGTGTTTAAATTTAGTGAGCCTCTTTAGGCTTTGTCCAAATAACGCTGTTCTGGTTTTTTTTTCTTTAGGGCCTTACATGTTGGGAACTGGACTCCTGCTTTACCTTCTCTCTAAGGAAATCTATGTAATTAACCACGAGACAGTTGCAGCTGCCTGCATATTATCGGTCATCATTTATGGCATAAAAAAATATGGGTCTGATGTAGCAGCTTTTGCGGACAAACTGAATGAGGTAACAAAAGAAACCATAATCTAACTTTGTAGTAGTTAATAACTGTTCTAAGTTAACTGCTTAAATATTTAAAAAAATACTGTGTCCAGGCTGTCATAAAAATCTGAGTCTAATATCTTCAGATTGTTGCTTAAATAAGGTATGGTTTAGATGTTATTTTGATACTGTTACATAAGTTTTCAAAAATAAAACGCCTCATACCAGCACAAATGATTTTTTTAAAGTCTGATTGATTGTGAACCCTAACTCTTCTGTCCTGCCATCCTTTAAGCTCAGCCCTGGCTCAATCCAGTTTATGCGGACATTTCTCAGATCTTAATGCAGAATTTTGGAAGTTAATTACTGATCACTTGTTTTCCTTGCATCTTCCTTTCATTCTGAAGCATATTTTTTGTTTGTTCTTTCAGGAGAAAGTTGCTAAAGCTTTAGATGTGAAAAATGAGGCGATTAAAAGTCTTGAGACTGCCATTGAACAGGAGAAGAAGGAGCAATGGCGGGTCGAAGGCCGCAGTTACCTCTTTGACGCTAAGCGGGTAAGCAGTTCCAGCTCTGCTGTTCACTTCCACTGCAGCCTGCACTATGTAATCCGAGTGCCTCTTAAATTGCTAACAAGTGACAAACCATTTTCCCTCTGTGTTGCAGACAGGGCCAGTCCACCTGATCCAGTGACTTTTGCTATACAGGGTGTTCTGCTGTTCTGTATTCTTGCCAAATGTTAACCCTTTGATTTCATCTTCTGTGTCTAGAACAATATTGCAATGTTGCTGGAAAGTAATTATCGAGAAAGATTACTGATGGTGTACAACGAAGTAAAGAAAAGGCTGGACTATCAAGTGGCTATGCAGAATTTAAAGCGTCAGAAAGAACAAGATCACATGATTCAGTGGGTGGAGAAAAATGTTGTTCAGAGCATCACACCTCAACAGGTACTTGCTTTTTTAAGTCTGCTTTACGTTTTAGTCTAAACAAATATTTGCTGTCCAGTCATGCTGGCCAGGTGCTAGGGTGACTTCCGGAAGCGGCTGCAACACATTCCTGCTGCCGAGTAGGAGCTAACAAGGCCAGTTACGAGGTACCAGATGCTTGTGTGGCTGGTGGTTTAAGCTAGAATCACGTGTGTTTATTGTTGCAGCATAGAGCTGAGCTTGTGATAAGATGAATAGGGACCCTGTAATAGATCAGGGAGCTCACTTGTAAAATTCTCTGAGTAAGGCTATGGCAGGTTAAGATCTGCAGATGTCCTTTCTTTTAAGGAATGGCACTGAGAATAAAATACGAAAACATGTTCCTAGCACTGTGTGCAGATCCTTTAATGTAGGTCATTGTTTGGATTTGAATCTCTGACTTCATCAGCTGTAATTCTCTCCCTTTTAATCTGTAACTCATTTCATGGATCTACAGAGGAGTATCTAAAGTGGCTTAGAAGGTGTATTTTGCTTGTTTAGACATCATCCATAAAGCCTTTTTTCTGAAAGCTGTTTTCCTTTCTTTTGCAGCAGAAGGAGAGCATTGCAAAGTGCATTTTGGACCTGAAGGCATTATCCAAGAATGTACAGGCAGCAGTGTAACCATATCTGATTCCACTGATGTGTCTCACTACTTACTGTTGGAAACTGTATGATTCTAAAGTATCATTAAACAAACAAACAAACCACTCTGCTGTCTTTCACTAGCAGGAGCAACAGTAATCTTTTTTGTGTCTGCAGTAGCTAGATCGGTCACATAAACCACTAGTTAGTTCATAGTAGGGGACTGTTTGTCACCACAGTATGTGCAATTCTGCTTGGTTCCTTCTTTAGTCGTGAACGTTCCCAGAGAGAAGTTTCAGAACTTCACAGTGAAAAATTCTGTTGCTAATACAGTGATCATTTTTTTGGTTTAGAATTCTGTGTGACAATGACCTACGGATATCTGTGGTAACTGTAAACTGTTCTAAAATCAGAGTGAGTGCCATTACTCCCATTCACCTAGTCCAATACTTGGAGGTACTCTGGATGAATGTCTGTTTAAAAAATGAGCTGAAAAAACAATTTCGTAACAAAATCTTCAAACAGTGATGAAAGTGTCTTCCTGTCCTATGGAGAAGATGATGTAGCTGGCAGGAAATATATCAAAACCTACCAGAAAACTTGGCTTCAGCTGAACATGCCAGTATTAAGTTTAAAACAGTGGGTAAATTTATTCAAGAGGGTGGTTTCTCTCTGGATTTTCATAGAGAGAGGGGGGGGGGAAAGTTGCTTGTTTTTTTCTTTTTTATGTAACAAGAAAAACTGTTTTACGTGTATTACGATAATACACGGCGTAAGTCTTCATTTTCTTCTTATAGGCACCTTTTTCCCTGAGGGACTTTGCTGTATCTCAAATGTCCCAGCCGTGCAAAGCACTATGTGTAACCTCATCCTTTCTGTGTTGGGGAGTGATTTGTTTAGTAAATGAACTTCAGTAAGCTTACATGCTTCTCTTATATACATTGGTGCTGCAGTAGGGAAATGCTTATTTTTAGTGGAGTTAGTAAAATAGCACAATTTTCTACACTTTTTCAATGCAAGTGCAGCAAAAAAAATGTTCTTTAGAGGCAAGAACCTTACTTAAAAGTAAGCTAATTTAAACTGAAACTGGCTTTTTTTTTCTCAGATCAACAGTTCCTGAGAATGCAGGTGTTTTCATAGTTTTCTGGGTTTTTTTTAATAAAAAAAGTGAAGTTGCTCAACTTCCACATTTGTGTAACCCCACATCTAAGTGAGACTTGAGCTGTAACTAGTTTTGACAGAGATTGTTCTCACAAAGCAAGCAGTTAAACTGCTGCGCTAACACGTGAGTTTTCTACCAGCAGGTGAGCAGCAGTTGTATGGTGCAAGGTAAGACGGAGCTGTATCGCTTCTTACGGTGACTAATTACTGCAAATGCAGTGCGCTTTTGCTTTTCATCCTGGGTAGGGAACTGGGAGGTCTGAACAGACTGGCTTTCCTGGAACGTGGGCAGTGATGGTCGTGCAGTAAAAAAAGATGACAGCAGCCAAAACAGTATGTTTACTTTCATGTTGTTGGCGGCAATGCTTTCGCGTTATTCACTTTGTGCTGTTTGCAAGCCATGCGGTGGGAAACAGCAGGGTGGGAATTTTGTAGTGGACTGGTATTTCCCTTTCATTAAGATTCTATTCCCAAATGGAAAAGTTACTGTTCCTGCTTTGGTGGAAAAAGTCAGTGTGAGTTGAGAAAGAAAAACTTAAAGTGCATTTTGTTAATGCTGCTTCTGATTATGAAAATGTTGATAAAGTTCACTGAGTTCTAGCTGCTGCAAAAGCCAGAGTGTGGGTGCTTTTGTAGTTACTGAATAGACCCCGTCCTTGGGAAAGAAGGCAGCACGTTCGTAAAAGTGTGGTGACCATGCGTGGACGAGAACAAGACATCAGGAAGTAGGCTTCATGCTGAATAATTGCCGGGTTTGCTGTTGTGGTTTTGTGTAAGATGTTTGAAACACTGATAGAAGCTGAATAAAGTCCATGAGTTGGAAGAGGATGACAGGTTTGGTTTGTGTGTGCGTATACACGTAGAAATATAACTTTTTTTCCCCTCCTCCCCTCCTTTTAGCTTCTCTTACTGTTCATTAGTGTTTGGCGAGAATGGGAGGTCGTTCCTCAAAAACAAGTGCAGGTATGTTCTTCTTTAAGAAATTTTATTTAGATGCCATGTTCTTGACTAAGTTGGTATTGTCCTGACTCCAAAAGGGCCACTGGGGGGGTAGCTCAGCAGGAGATGTACGCTTTTGGGGAAGAACTGTGTGGCTGCCAAAGGCTGCTGTGGGACAGAAATAACACGAACAACTACATTTTTCTGTCTGGTGTTACCACTTCTAGCCCTTAATGATAATAACACTTGAGTAGGTGCATGCCTCTACGTAGTTCTTGTTGCTTGTAATTTTACTGGAGAAATTAACACATTTTAAAACCAGGTTTTGATTTTTTTCTTTTTGCTTGCAGTTACCCCAAAACATATCCCCACTACTGTCCCTGTACCTACCACTGTATATACCTCTGCGGCTGGCTTAAAAGCTCCAGAAGTCAACTGCTGGAATGATAAGTAAGTGCTCCACCTTTATTTCCTGACTTCAGAGTTCCCTGAGACTGCAGACTCCCTCTGTAAGGGAGGAATTATATGTAATACATTTTACGTCTTGGGGTTTTAAAAGCTTGCTTAGAATTTCCTAGTCTGTGCACTAGATATTTAATTCATAGTGACCCTTAATGCAGATACCTTTTAATCTGATGGGGCTTGGGATAAATGATGTATCACATTCCATAAAGTTTGGTGAATTTGAGCACTACTGATTCTTCAACACCTCTGTTAAAACTGGAGATTCTGACACTATTTTCTGTGTATCAACAGCCATGAAATACTCTACATAATGCTAGCCTTTATCTCTGGCATCCTGTCAACTGCTGTGGTTTTTGCAGTCATCTGCCTCTGCAGAAAAAGTAAGTGGCAGAATAGAGGGAGTAACAGCAGCGTCGTGATTCGGACCTGGTGGCAGAGAAGCACTTAATATCTTGTGCTGCACATCTTAATGTGGATAGAGCCAAGTTTCTGTGCTCTTTGGGCCGCATCTTACAGGGCTAGGGTTTCAAAGTAACCTCCACAGAAGTTACTTTGAAAGAGGCTCAAATGATGTCTCCCTTGATTAATTAATGTATTGATGAACAGGTCATCCCTGGCAGTAACTCCTCATGAATCATCCCTGGAGCTGTTTTCATGGAGGAATTAACTTGGCACTGATGAGTTGTGGTGGGTTTTGTTGGTTGCATTTGGTTTGGGTTATTTTTTGTCCTACCACTGGCCACTCCAGTGTTCTCACCAAATTCGTCAGTCACTTCCAAGCATCTCTTCTGAGAGGCTGGCAGGGACTTGGGCTGCCAAACTGCTGGCTTTGCGGTGAAGGTCTGTGATGGATTTTACAAGCTAGGTCTAAGCCATACGCTCTCTGGCGCTGCTCTTGAGCCTCTCTTGGGCAGCTGTCTCCAAACATCAGCTGAGACTGGTATCCATCTCCTTCCTAGAGTGTAAGAGATCCCACCAAAATTTACAAGAGCAAGTTCCCTCCCAGACAGTGTCTGAGGAATCTGCTAAGAACATCGAGGTAAAGGTCACAACTATTATTTCTAATACTTTATGCAGAGACTTCAGATTCTTTATAGAATGGTAAATATTAATTTGGGGGGGAGGGGGAGGAGAAAAGGTTTGCTCTTGCAAGACTTGAGTGTTAGTCAACAGTTCTTTTGACTAAGGTTAACCACTTTCTTTTGTGCATCCAAGGCTTCAGCCTCTGTTTGTAGCTCAGGGAATTACCTGAGGAGGTACCTGGACAGTAAGAGGAAAAATGTTCCTTCTCTGTTATGATAGGGCTCAAATGCCAGACTCCTCACCTCTTTCAAGGATTCTGAGGCATAACTAAACCGCTAATTAGGCAGGTTAGGGGAAAATGCTTTTAAACGGCAAGCATTTCTGCAGCTTTCCTTCATGATACTGATTCTTCAGAAGCCCCTAATGCAGAATCAACCCAGGATCCTGAGCTAGACTAACGACTGGTCTGATCCACTAATTTCTCATGTGCAGGGACAGACTGTGACCACTTACAGTGTGTAGCATTGAGGACAAATTAAAAGCAGGAAATGCATGCTGAGATGTGATGCTTGCACCCTCTCTAATGTTCACGGCTTCTTTCACATCCCCAGAATGAGGTTGCCTACAGCACTCTGGTCTTCCAGCAGACTCAGACACCAGTGGCTGTGTGATGATGAAGTTTTTAGTGAAATGAAGACGCTTGCACTTTCTGAACATCAAAAATCTACCAGAACGTTATATCAAGGCCTATAGTGCTCTGAGAAATGCCAGCACTGCCGTGTGTGACATCACCTCATTTAACAGTTTTAAGGGGAAACTAATGTCTCCTATAACAAACTGTCTGCTGACAGTTGTGGACAAATTGCTTTTTGTACTGTATTTCCTCATCTGTAGAGATTTCAGTGAGTCCGTACAATGCACTCGTAAAGTTTGCCTTTGTGTGTTTGATACTTCAAAGCAATAGCAAAGAGAATTGAAAAATGGAAATGTTTCTCTGTATTTATTCATGTCCGTGGCCTTGTTTCCCTCTTCTGTCACTGACTATAGTGTTTTTCTTGGATTTTTTGATTGCCGAGTGCTCCGATTAGTTATTTGCTGCTTATTGAAGTTGTGATAATGAAATGTTTGTATGCAAATATCTGCTTCCTGATTGGGCCACATAAAAGAAAAGCATAATCACAGTGTGACAGTCAAAATTTCTGGACATGTTCATTCATGTGTTATTACAGACGGTGTTCTAAAATTACTGTAAAAAGTTAAAAATCATCCCATTTTCATAAACTGGGGAATAAGTTACCACTAACAACTCAGTCTTAGCAGCCACAGAGAAGCTTCTCTGCATATTCCTGTGCCCAGGGACGGCAGGTTTGTTGTCACAGGAAGTACAGTGATCTCCATCAGTTGCTCAGCGCTTCTCCTGCAAGGCTGAACCGGAGCAAACTTTCCTGCTGCCTCAGCTCTCTGGGCTTCAGAAACATCCTTGGTTTTGGTCACCAGAGAGCGTCGGGTTCTTGCAGGTATTTCTTTTTTCTGAAAATGCAGATGTTTGCGTGCAGGCTGTTGTAAACCCCTCTCTAGAGGCATCTCTTAGGCAGGACATGTGTCCCGGGTCCTACAGCCTCCTGTGTGGCGCAGCTGAAGACAGCAAGTCTGACATCTGAGAGGCTTCAGAGGAGCGAAACTGGCAGCGCAAAACCACAGATGAGCAGCTGGACTTAGCTCAGCTGACATGTACGTTTGGTGACTTTCCAACAAGCAGTTAGCAGAGCAGTGGCTCTACGTCTGCCAACTCTGTTGGAGTGTCCTGCCTTCGGGACTGCAGAAGCTGGGGGAAGTCTGGGGGACCACTGAAAAGCAGGTGCATAAGCACCGTTATGTTCTGAAATCTGGCTTGAGGCGCGTTGTGGGTAAGGCTGCTGACTCTTCTACAGGGTCAGGAGTAGAACTTGTGGTCTTTGTTTTGCTATTATGTGCTCTCATCTTCAGTTATGGCAATTTCTGCAAGCACTACTTAATAGAGAAAATACCATATTACTCCTCAAAATGTGCAGCTGCTGAGAGGTTCATGAGGGATGATTGTGGTTGGTGCACAATTTTTTTTTTGTTTAAAATTAATAACGGTACTCTGCTGCCTGACAGCAACTGAGGAATAAGAAGGGCTGAAAATTTACCTGGCCTGCACAAATGTTAATGCACTATACAAAAAAAAACCAACCAAACCTACCTTCCTGTGTTAGATACTGTTAGACCCTGTTTTAGAAGTTCAAAGAAAAGGTGATTCACTACATGTTTCCCCTCCCTCCCCTCGCAAGACCAGCTGGGATGATGTTGGGTTTTTCATGGAGATGTTTCCTCACCGTGAATTGTACTGAGACTTAGCACAACCATTTCTTGTACTTTGTGAAACGTTGCCAATTGCAGTGCAGCCGCTTTGTGCGCCCACCTACAGAGCCAAGTGTGGCACAGCCCTTGGAGATGGAGGGTGACAGAACCTCGTCTGTGGTGTGGCTGCTAACGAGTCCAAGACTCATCCCAGAGCATCCCTCTGTCTCTCCCTTTCCCACACCAAGAGTTCTGTATAGCCGTACCCAGGTTTTCATGGTAGCCATCAGACAACCCTTTGTTTTACAGACAGCTAGAGGAGTTTGGGACAACTGCATCTGCTAACCAAAATCGAGGAGGGGTTGCGTGTCCTCTATTTCGCTATTCTGGCTCTCCTGTTTTTACTGTTTCAGTAGATTTCTGCTAGAGGTGTTTGTACGTGTGGTCTCCCTAAAGACAAGCTTTCACAGCAGGAATTTGCAAGGAATTTGCCTGGGTATGGGAAAGGCCAGTACAAATTGTCCGGGTGGAAATGGCTCATGGGTTAAATGGTGCTTTGAAGGATGCATGGACAGAAGTGGCCTCAGGTATTCCCTGAGATTTTGGAATTGATCATCTGGTTGCAATGTTAAAGGGATGGATTATTAGAGCTACAGTGGTGATGATGACGCGACTGTCAGGCTGAATTTCCCTCAGCCAGCAACAGGTTAGTTCTCGCAGGAGAGCTAAATCCTTTGCTCTCCCCAAGTGATATTTGTATACACGTGCACTGCTGGCATGTGCCTTCACCCACCCTCCCATCTAGTTTAAACATCATGCAGCCTGTTTGATCTCTGCCTGGGGCTAAAGCCACCGCGATTTCCAGAGTAACTGCTGGAAGCGAGAACCAGGGACTTAGACCCGCTTGAAGATTTTCCAGCTGCTCCTCTGGTTGCTGTATGGAGAGAGGCTGGGTCCGGCTGTGGGGAGCGTCTTGCTCCATCGCTGGAAGGTGAGCTGTTGCCTGGGGTTCCCTCTTGGGGGGGCTGAGCAGGTCAGCCAGCTTGCTGAGATGGCTTTCCTTTGCAGCTCGCTTCCAGAAGGCGGAGCAGCTTCCCCTACTCTGTCCTCTCTGGTTCTGGTCTTTCTCCATGTCCTTATCCCTTGTTCTCTTGGAGTTTGTCAGGCAGCCTGCTAGGAATTTGGTGCAGTGCTGTTCCCCCTTTGCTCAATGTCTCAAAAAAACGTAGGCAAAATTTGCTGTGTGTCGTTCTAATGAGTAATTTTCTGCTCTTTAGGTGGGACCCATTTTTCTGCTGAAAGCAATCAGTTCTATCAACTGATAATGAGAGGTCATGTAGCAAAATTCTGATGTGCTTAGGCAGTGACTTCCTTTGGTCTGTTTATTAATAGGGTTGAACTGTGTAACAGGGCAGAGCTTTGGCCTGTGACAAGGGTTACATCAGATAATTAATTTAGATGTCTGATCTCAGCTAAAGGAGCAGATGCCAACACTTTCTGAGATAAGTAACAGAACTCTGCACTCTCTTTTCTGCTTTTTCTAGACCACTTTAAATATTAAAGATGGAGAAAAAAGAGCCTGGCCTTTAATGCCCTATTTTCAGCTTGACCCATGTTCCCTAAAACCAGGCTGTGAGAGCTATGGTGTAATATTTACTGCAATTTCTGTGCCGTCCTAGTCAGGACAGTGACTAAAACAGTGTCGAAATTCACGCATGCTGCTTTTTTTGATTGTTGTGGCAGAAAAGTAGGCTGAATTAATGTAAAATCCATCTAATATTTATTATTATTCACAAAAATGTGACAACACTGACTGCAGCACAAGTTGACCAGACTTAAATTTATAGTCTAAATTGACAGAAAGGACAAAGGGTATAAGCAAGGTCGGTGAGGACATGCCTGGATTGCTAACCGCTGTATTACCAACAACAAAGAACACATTTATCCTATTTTGCAGTGGACTCAGCCAATCCTTATGGAAAAAACCCGACACTGGACAAAATTTATCTTAAGTATCTCTTCTGTATTTTGAAACAATTTAATATGAAGACGTATCTAGGCACATATTTACATACACCTTTAGAGTAGTCTTCAGAGCTGTAACAGGTTGCTACAAAAAGAGCAACTGTTCTTCAGATTTACAGGGAATTGCAGCAAATTGCATTTAAATCAGGTGTTATGAAAACAGTTTGTGGTTGCTTGGAGAATATGCTGTACAGAAAGAATCACAAAAATGGATGTTTTTAGTAAAAAATCAGGAAAATACGTCCTTGATGGTTTACAGATAGTCAATTCTATCCGTGGTTAAGGAGCTGGGAAAGGAGGAAAGAACTTAAATGTATCAGTAGTTTATTTTTTGACAGTCATCTGTTCCTGGCAGGCTCCCTGTCCCCAGCATCTCTCGGCAGTGAATAGCTTCAGTGTGTTCGGCGTTTCGGCTCTTGCCTGGTGCTCTGTCTGAGGTCACTTCTGCAGGCTTCTGGGGTGAGCATTTGATTTAAAGGCAATGGAAGTCTCCTACTGACAGGATCTCCCCCCAAAAAAGAGGAGGGTCACCAAAGCCAGTGCAGCTTCTGGCCTTTCAGCTGAGGTGGTCAGCAGCGGGTGAGGGTAGTTTGACAACACGGTTGTTCATCTCCAGGTGGAGGTGTTGCAGGAGATGCTGTAGTTATATTGGGCAAGTGCTACTGGACAAAAAAAAGTGAGGGCAAGTCTGGCTGTGTGTAAGAAAGGGCCTATAAATGGGCAAAAAGAGAAATCAAAATTATAATAAAAAGAGTTTTTGGTCTTGAGTTAAAGCTCGAAATGAACAAGCACTGTTTTTACCAGCTGTCCGTGGATCCGAGCTAGGAGCAAAAAGTCTGCCTTGATAACAGTGCTTTGGGTTGCTGCTCTACCAAATAATAATGCTCAAGCCAATAGATAAAAAGTGGAAGGTCCTGTTAAATGAAGATCCTTGCCTGGAAGCTGTGGGCTTGGTACAGCAACCAGCAAGCAGAATTCTCTGGGGTACAGTAATGCAGAAGAATTGTAAATGATCCTTTTGAGCTTAATGTCAAATGTGCATCAGATTGAGTAAGAGGAGTTTGCCCTTATTATAAAACAGTTTATGCAAGAGTGGAAGTAGATGAAACGGAACATCCATTTTCCCACGAGTGTCTTAAGAAAGCAAAGTGGTTTATCAATGGTCTGGTATATACTGGCAGGTCAACATTCTTTATGACTGTTGGTCTGTTTGCTCTGTAAGAACTGGGTCTGATTTTTTGCACAGGAGATAGGTCCTTAAAATTAAAAGGTATGTGTTTTTGAACTTCTTTATCTTGCAAGCATACACAAGGGGGTTCATGGCAGAATTGGCGTGAGATAACAGGATTCCTGAGTACATCAAACCCTTGGGGATTTGACATCCAGGGTAAAAATAGGAAATGCAGTTTAGAATGCACAGAGGCAACCAGGATATGGCAAACAGGGAGAGAACAAGTGCTAGAGATTTGGCTGTCTTGAACTCCTGTCCATAAAAAGCCCTTCTTATGTTGGTTGTACCTTGACGGAGCTTTTTCCGGATAATGTAAAAGATTTCAATGTACAGAGCACACATGATGAACAGAGGGACAAGGGTCCATGTGAAGAAGTTAAAATATACCATGTAATCCATCCTCATCACAGAGGTAAACTGACACGCGAGAAAGCCAGAGGTTCTTGGTTCTATGTTGTTCCATCCAAACATAGGGACTAACCCTACCAGCAGGGACACAAACCAGCACAAACCCAGCGCCCACCACACTCTTCTCTCTGTAGTGATTATTTTATATCTGTTGGGGAAGAAAGCCCAGGTCGTGTTAAACAGAAGCATTTAAAATAGTTAAGGATGGTTTTAAGAACTTGCGTGTTCAAATAATACAGGTTCATTGTCACAAAATGGAACATTAGCTTTGGGGGCGGGGGAAGATATGAAATCTTATTTTGAGACAAGTCCTAACTCTTCATTTTTAACCGTTACTTTGCAGCACCCATAAGAAGACCTATGTTTAACTTCCCCTCTTTATAACTGGATGTCTGCAACTATTTTGTTTCTCATTTTGTTATGATCTTAGTGCTCCTCTTGCCTAGATACAGCTTCTCTGCTATTAGCAGTCCTATCTTATTTCTCAGCTTCCTTAGGTGTACCTTACTCTTTATATTTAGTTTGTCATTTGCAAGACCAAACTGTTCTTTCATTCTTCAATTTTATAGGTCCTTTCCCCATAAAAGATACGACTTCTTTCATGCTTGAGGTTATGCTTTGCATTGCTAGCTTACATTTCTAGCATCATTAACTGCAGAGAGTGGTTCCTGCTCTAGGTAGCTTGTCTTGGGTAGGCTTTTAGGCACAGGTATTTTCTCTGTGTGCAAGCATGCATTTAGAGTAAATATTTGTTAGAAAAAGGGCTGAGTTAAGGAGAAGAGAGGAGGTGGCACCTATGGGGCAGAGGCTGGGCACGGGAAAGCTGGCAGGAGCGGGGCAAGTCGAGGAGCCTCACTCACCTGGTTGGCAGCTTCACTCGCAGGTACCTGTCAATCGCGATGGCCAGGAGGGAGAGGATGGACGCGGTAGTGAAAACCACCATCAGGCAGCACATAAACAGGCAGGTGTAGAAGCGGACGCTGATACCCAGACTCACCACGATGGCCAGGGGCATGACAAGGATCCCCACTGCGATATCGGCCAGTGCCAGGGAAACGATGAAGTACAGAGTCGTGTTCTGAAATGTCGAGTTCAGTTTCACCACCCAGATGACCAGGATGTTACCCAAAGTGGCAAATAAAGCAACTAAGCACTCGATACCGATGTAAATCCCATCCAGGCTGTTCAGCACCAGGCTGTCGTTTGGCATGGTGAGTTCCTGGAGATGCTGCCACCCTGGCACGAGCTGCAGAAGGGAGCATGGACATTGATGTCCTCATGTGGGTTTTGTCCTCAGTGTCTGGCGCTCAGTGCCAGTTGTAGTGGCTCTCTGGCATGCAAACCTCATCCAGTACTTCACATCCTCAGCACCGGGGCAGCAAATCAGCTGTTGCCTTCCCACAGAGCTGCAAATACTTCAGCTTCCAGCGAATGTTCCCCGCTCTGGACACATCCCTTTAGCAGCCCAGTATCAGTAAAATACTTTGGAAATCTATTTTAAAGGGGGAAAAAAAAAAAAGGAAAAGCTTCCACAAACCTGCTTACCAGCAACGTATAAACAAATGTTTGCAGTTGTTAACTGCTTCCTCTTCTAAGCCACGGTTTTAGAAGTGAGAGAACAGTAATCAGCGTTGACTTTGCAAAGGCACCACTTATCAACTGAGATAATCGCTCTGCAGTCGCTATAGGAAATGAGGCACTTCAGAGGATGTTAGAAGGGGTTTTCATTAAATTCCAACACTTGATTTAATTCAGAGTGTACCATTTCAGTTAAGGCCCTGAGGTGGATGAAGAACGCTCTTTGCTTGGACCTTTCTCAGTCTGACAAGAACACTGTCATAATTAGGTGACATTTTCAGTGAAAGCCCTTATTTCCACTAGAAATCAGTATGACGACCAACCAAGTCACGTTCAGAGAGTGTCATACTTTCCTATGCTTTGTTTATAGAAGACAGAGAAACTGAGGAAAAGTCAGTGGTGTGAAATAGGAGGAGAGGGTGCAAAATCTGGGATCTGCTCGCTGCGGGTGAGCTCGGCAGTGCGTGGTGCCTTGCTCCTTGACGGGGGTCTGCAGTGAGGGAGCTGCTCCCGTTCCAGGTGAAACCGAGAAGAGATGCGAAGATGTGAGCTCGTGTCAGGCTGCGAGTCGCAGGGCAACCTGGCTCTTGGATAAACAGAAATGCACGCTTTCCAGGAATGAGCAAACAAAAGTGAACAATTAGGTGGAATATGCCATATTAGTGTAATGAAGTCTTAAGCAAACATGGGTAATACTTGGTTTCCCGGACACTGAGTCCTCCATTTCTTCCACGCAACTTTCTAGCAAAACTGAGAGTGGGGAAGTGAAATCAGTCGTGGGAGGAAACAAAGCCAGAAATAAATGACACCTCTTTTTTCTCTGCTATCAAGAGAGTTGGACAAATTCTGCTTCTTTGAAATTGATGTAAGTGCTTCTTGCTCCCTGACGGGAGGGCGTTTTGGTAGAATTACTGCTGGGAAAATGGTGAAGTGGCTATAAACAGTTCCGGTCTGCAACTGAACTTGGCTGTACTGGTTTTCTAATCAAATCTGACACAGGATATTTGTGGGTGCAGGAGATAAATCCCAGGAGAAGCATTGCAAGATCACAGCTAGCATGTACGCTAGGCTTTTGTAAGCTGAACGAGTTACTTCTCTGGGAAGTACCTGGTAAGGAGCGGGCACCGGCACTTTGCGGCTTTGAGCAGACGTGGGGAATATCTGTATCCTCCTGACTGCCAGCCACGCTTGGGTAAGAGTGCTCCCTGCTTCCTGCCCTCGCCGTGCATCTCCTCTCGACCTCAGCTGCCAGTTTCCTTTTTCTGTCATCGGCTGCTGTGGCTGCAGCCGGCTGCCACTCACCAGGACAGCTCCTGCCACGCGGAGTGGTGGGGGCCTTAGCAGGGCTCACCCTCCTGTGCTGCCCTGTGCCTGCTGCAAAGGCAGCTCCTGAGAACAAGAACTTGGTGCTGCGTGGGACCTTAAGGAGCAGCTTCTGTAACTGAGTCAGAAGAAAATGTTTCTCCCTCCGTTTGCCTTCTGCTCACCCAAAATCCAGGTGAGTGTCTTCGCATTTGTCCTCCACACCCCTTCTTTGTGGCAGGGGAATGGAGTAGATCGCTCAAGGTCCCTTGGCCCCATTTCCTCTGATGCTACACCTACACCACATGTAGTATAGACTTAGCAGATTTTAAAGAAGCTCAGAGATGGACCAAGATAAGCCACAGTGCCATATAGCCGTCCATGTGGTTTGTTCATAGTGAGATGCTGCTGCTGTATATAGCTGACTCTTCTACAAAAACCTATGAAAGTGTGTTAAAGCCTCAAGGAGACAGAAGGATGTTACAGGGTTTGTTATGAAGATCTGATAAATGGATCTTCATGGACAGTTTGCTCTGCTCATCTTTAAAGAGTGAGTTGTGTGTGCAGATCGGAAAGTGTGTAAAATTCTGGATGAGGGACTTATGGCAGATCAGGCTTCTGACCCGGCTGTTTGGGGGGGGGGGGGGGGGGTGGAGAGAATTCAGCACAGGATTTCTTAATTTTGGATGTAAACAGCCTCAGACGTCCAAAATGTCAGTAGACAACCTGGATGCGATCTGTATCGTGATGGAGTCTGTTATTGGGATATTTGCAGTGGTGGGCAATGCCTTGGTGATCTGGGCAGTGAAGCTGAACCCAGCTCTTCAGAAGACCGCCTTCTTTTACATCGTTTCCCTGGCACTCACTGACATTGCCACGGGGATCCTTGTCACGCCGCTGGCTGTCATGGGGAGTCTGGCAGTCATCATCCATTCCTACTACATGTGCTGCTTGACGCTGATCTTTTCTCATGCCTTGATCCTGTCTCTCCTGACCATCGCAGTCAGAAGGTGCCTGAGAATGAAGCTGCTGACCAGGTGAGTCTGGGTGAAGGTCCCATTTCATCATCTTTTCCCCATTTCTCTTCTCCCTTACATTTTCCTTCTCCCTTATCTGCAGCATCAGAGAGCTTCTTGGGCATCCTTTGTTCTCTGAGAGAAACTCACACAAAGGCAGAGGTTCCCAATGTGTAGGCAATGGAGCACCAGCAGTCTGGGCACTCCTGGAAGTTCAGCAATGCCTGAAAATCTAAAGCTACAGAGAGTTGGGGAAAGATTGCTCATAAATGTGTGTATACTTGAAATTTCGATAGGATAGTGGTCTTCAGATTTTCCCCTGGGAGAAACCATACTGCTGTACTGATGTGAGTCAAAATGAACTAGCCTTTCTGAGGAAAGGGTTTGATCCTGCATCTGTGCGTTCTCATTTAAAAGGGATCAGTGACTGTCTGGGGGTTCCTCTGTAGTTTCAAAATACATTTTAAATATTAGAAGCTGCTAAGGACCAACTGCAGGGTTCTGTGCTTAACTTGAATTAGGCCAACCAGAAATGAGTGCTTAAAAACCCAAGTTCCTGAATATTGTAGTTCTTTTTCTGAAGAATCACATCTAACATGGCTGGTCCTTCTTGCCCACCCAGGTACAGGGCAGCTGTCATGAAGAAAAGGATTTGTGTGGTGCTGGGACTCTGGTGGCTCGTGTCTGTGCTGGTGGGGCTGGTCACCACGCTGGGATGGAAACAGCACACGGGCAACTCCAGCTACACTGAGTGTCGCTATCTGGCTGTGATGAGAGTGGATTATGTGGTGTATTTCAGCTTCTTGACCTGGTTCCCCCTTCCCTTGCTCATCATGTGTGCCCTCTACGCTGAGATTATCTACATCATATGGATAAAACTAAGCCTGAGCTCAGCAAGTCCTCCAGGAGGAGGAACAGTTTGTGGGAAGGAGTACAAAATGGCCAAATATCTGGTCCCCATCCTTATCTTGTTTGTGGTTTCCTGGCTGCATCTGGACATCCTGAACTGCCTTTCATACTTCTGCCCCTCCTGCACCATCCCGCGGCCTCTGATGTACCTGGGCATCCTGCTATCTCATGCCAACTCAGCCATGAGTCTGCACCTTCGAAATATAGAAGTTCAAAGCAACACACGCTTTTGTTCTGAGGACTTACATCCTGCTCCAGAAGTTGGAGCCGGTTATTTCTAGTGCACAGCGGAGCAGCTGGGAGTGAGCACCATCTGAGCTGCGCCCCACTCATCAGTTTGTCCAGGATGGACGCAACAGCACAGGAACAAGAAGTGGGGTGATAATGGCACAGACACCAAGATACATTTCTCAGATCATGCATTTTGGAGCAACAATTGTGTGCATAATTCTGCGTTCAGCTAATTGAGCTCTGGGCAGCGCGACGCCAAGTTCAGCTTCCTATCTAACTCCCCAAACAATCACAACGCTTTGCATTTCCGAGGTAAAAGGTGTGAAGGGTTTGGAGCAGAGTGGTAGCTCGACGGGGGAGTGCTGGCTGCGGGGGTGTGTGTGTGTGTGTGTAGCTTAGCGTTGCCCCGTTAATTAATAAGCAGCGTTGCTCTTGGAGCAGAGTGGTAGCTCGACGGGGGAGAGTGCTGGCTGCGGGGGTGTGTGTGTGTAGCTTAGCGTTGCCCCGTTAATTAATAAGCAGCGTTGCTCCGTTAATTAATAAGCAGCGTTGCTGGGCGCTGGGGTTCGGCCGAGCCCGGTGCCAGGCAGCAGCTGCCGGGAGGTGGCAGCGGTTCCCCGCGGGTCCCGGTCCCAGCCCTGACAAGGTGCGGGCTCCTCCTCACCCTCCCGGGGTACCCGTTTCCCAAGCCCCGGCCCTCTCTCTTGGGCTGGCCCAAATAGTTCTGCAGCTGCAGGGTGAGCTGGGGCAGGAGCCAGCTCTGCAGAAGCTCAGACTGGCCCTGAAACGCGGTGCCAGGCTCTTGCACGCAGCCCGCGAGCACGGTTGACTCTAGCCGGTTGACAGGAGAGCTGACGTTAGCCTTTGGCACTACTTTTGCCCCTGCTAAAGGCTCTTCCTTTAAGTGTTTTTGCTTTGTCTTTTCAGCTCTATTTAAGGAAACTGTTTCTCAGATTGGTGGAGCTACAAAGCCATGCTCTGGCTTGTAGCCACAGAACAAACCTCTCTATAAACCCTAAGGTACTACAGGGTGTAACAAGAAGCTGGACCCTGGCTGCCAGATTCCGGTTGCACAAAGAGCAGCGCAGCAAGATGCAGTCAAGAGGAGCTCGGCTGGGCTGGGAGGCCGGCTGCTGCCAGGAGGGTGCTTTGTGCTCTGAAAATACTCTGACCCGGCTCAATGGGGCAGCAGCACCCACTTGTGGAAAGATGCTTTGGAATGAAGGGGAAACGAGCAGCCTTCCTGCAAGGTTTAGTTTGCACCAGTCCATAAAATTTAATAGCATTAGATCCTCCCATAGCTTTTTCTTATAAGGCAAGTGCTTTCCCATGGGCACACTGTCTCTGTCTAAAAGATGCCTGCAACGCTGCTGGTCCTGCTAGGGCACAGATTGTTGCGTTTCTTTTTGTCTGTCCTTTCTAGCAGCTGTGGACTGGAGATATGTTCAGAAAAATGCCTGCCTTCAGTAAACCTGTGACCGTGTGCCTGTGTCGGCATATGACCTGGGACTGGAAACCCATCGCTGAGCAGAGCGAAGGGGTCTTGCTTCATACCCAGACTGCGTGGTACACTGAGTCGGTATTTCCTGGGTGTAGGTGAAGTGAGAAATGCTTCATCATCTCATTTCATGACCCTCAGGCCAGATTGCTCAAGAAGCTGCTGCAGCCGTGACTGCGAGAGGAGGGGACCATCGCCTTCCCAACCGGTACGTGACTAATCTGTGCCTTCGCTGCCCCAGCTCCCCATGCTTCTAAGAAGTAAAAGACCCAAAGGAAAAAAGCCCTCTGGGTCCCATCTCCACTGATGCAGCCGAGGACGATGCCATCGGACCCAGCTGAGCTGCACCTGCCCTGGCTGGGGCCGAATCGGGGCGTTTCCGCCCAGCACCCCCTGTTCCCACCGGGTTCCTGCCGGGGAAGGCACAAGGTACTCTTATTTTCTTCAGATGCTTCCTCCACCAGGCAGCATCTGTTTCCTGTCCTAAATACGAAAGAACCAGGTTGCCGGGCCGCTGCGACTCCTCTGTCACCAAAGGATGACGAGCCCGTGCCCTTCCGCTGCCTCTGCCCCACACGAGCGCAGCTTCGCCCCCAGCCCAGGGACGCTCCCTCCTCGCAGCCCCACGTCCTCCTTCCGCAGGCACTCGGCTGCTCTCCCATCGCCCTCCTTCAGCCCCAGCCTCAGGAAACGCTGGGCTGGAGGTTTTTATGGCTTGCAAAGTGATTAAACACTCCCTGCACAGAGGAGCCAAATGAGGCCAGAGCGTGGGATCAGGGAGCGTTTTGGTGTGGAAACCAGCTCTGCCCTCCCCTTCTCACTATTTACTTACAGGCATCCAACCCCAGATCCCTCCTTTACTTTTCTACCAATTTGCTCTCCCGTAAGCACGCGTCGTGCTCCTGCCGAGAGGCTTAGGGAAACATATGGCTGAGCTCTGTACGTCGATGCTCGCAATCCTCTGCTTATCTCTGCTGATGGCTATATTCTCTGTGTGCGCGCATGTGTATACATACAAGTATATGCTGACATAATATATAATCCTTCTGCTAGTTGTGTCAGTGTGGTGGGAGTATTTGGACCACATTTGCCGCCACATACAGTAATACTTTTTTCATAAAGCCAGTTGTGATTTGAAGCAGGCTGATAAAGCTGGCGGCAGGAGGGACTGTGAGTAAGAAGGATCAGGCTTGGCTGCACGGGGGTCTAGGATTCATTTTTCCAGTCTTCCATGGTATCGGGTGGGCATCAGCCGTCGAGCAAAGGCAAAGAGTCAGTCGGACAGCTCAGCGCTCTGCTCTGGGCAAGTGGGAGGATGATGCTGAGGTGGATGATACAGTCTTTGTCAGCCCCTGGGTTCATGGCCATCACTGGGAACTTCAGCACCCGCCGACCCCCAGCCCTCTCTGGTCACCCAGGGTGGCTCTGCCCTTCCCGGGGCTGCGGTGCTGTCGAGAGCTCCGGGCTGTAGCTCAGAGCTGTGTCCAGAAGTGCTGGGGTGACCCAGCTCGCAGCCCAACATAAACTCAGCCGTGAATTTGCTGCTGCACAAAACTACCCACCTGTGAGCGGGTTGCAGCTGGAATACGTTTGTGAGCCAGCAATTTAAGGCTTTGGTTTAGATTAGGATTCGAAGGTGTATTTTTAGACCGTGTTATTTAGCTGACGCAGCTGTGCCCGCAGAGCTCTGCAGAGAAGGAGACTCAAGGAGGAGCCCGGGGCAGGTTGGGCTCAGCGCCGGGGCGGGTCCCATGCGGCAGAGCCCAGGGATGTCGTAGTTCGATGGGGTTAAACGGCATTTCGGATCCTGGTCCCCTAGCACTTGATGGATTTGCCATTTAAAGGCTGTAGTCAGCTTGCTCGCTTCTTGGATGGTTCCAGCGAAAGCCTTCCAGCTATTCCCCAAGGATCCTCCTACATCCTGGTGAGATAAGGATCAGGAAGGGAACAGTCTATCTGTAATCTCAGCTGCAGCTTTGAGCACAGATTCCCTTTTCACATTGAGGGTGGAGGGGAGGAGAACAGATTTTCTGGAAAAAAAAAAAAAAATTTCTAAGTGACACACAGATGCAGAAAAAAAAATGATCCCACAACAATGATCTTACCGTGTGAGTCAACAACAGCGACAGCCGCCTTTGTTCTGGTGGGGCTGTAAAACACTTGCAGGCAGAAACAGGCAGCATCCTTGCAGGCAGCCCTGCCTGCGCACCCCATTTGGGGCTGGGGGCTCCTGGCCGCCCCCCCAGAGCCTGTGCCCATGCGACGTGCCCTGTCCGCAGCCGGGCCTCGTCGCTTTGAGGCATCAACACACCGCGCTCTCGTTCCTCTTTCCTTACTTTCTGGCAGCTTCTGCTCTCATGCCAGGAGGTGTGGAGGAGATTTTTTTTTTCTGGGTCTTTGCAATTTAGTGTTTATCTTAAAGGAAAAAAAGCCCAGCAGCTAAATAACCAAGAGGTGGCGAGTGGCGAGTGCTGTCCTGGCACTTCCCTGCCTTGAAGGGAAGCGAAAGCAGAGAGAGGATGTGAATGTGAAGCGGGGTCACATCTGGTTTAACAGAGCGTGATTGTGGGCTGGTGAATAAGGAGCCAGAATGAGAGCCTGGAGCCTGGCGTTGGTGACCAATGTCATGTCACTGCTCCGTGCCTCAGTTTCCCCAACCATGGAAAGAGGAGGGTCAATCTGGTCTGGACAGAGTGCTCCATGAGCTGGGAAGGGCTGGACAGGAGCAGGGTCCTTCTGGTTTCCTCCTGAAACTTCCCATTTGGGCATTGTTTTCCCTGGACCCTTGGATATGGAGGCACAGTGATGTTAAAAAAATGCTGTCAGTATTTCTCACAGGTGGGAAAACCCGAAGAAAACTCTCTCCCCAGTATGCATGCAGCTTTGCTGAAAGACGAAGTTCACTGCCCTTAGAATCCAGAGTTTGTTCCAAAGATGATTTCAACCACTGTCAAAAGCAAATTGTCAGTGGAGAGTCCGATCTGGAAAGCTCTTCTTCTCTTTCACATCCTGTTCCCTGAGCTTGAACTGTGCTGGAAAGTGGGGGATTTCTCCTGGTGACTCACCCGCAGTCTTTTGAGCGGCCAGAAAAGGGTGCAAACACGTATGTGCTGCTGCCTGCTCTCCAGTGCAACAGCGGTGCATAGTCTCAGCCTTGACTGGTCCTGGATGTTATTTAAGGCAGAGCAGCAGAGCTAGGGAGTGTGTAAAACACCAGACTCTGTTAACAGAGCAGTGGCCGGACCCGGCAGATGGTGCTGCGAGACACATCGCTGCCTGTGGCAGCCGGCGTCTGGCCGTGGATGGCCATGCAGCAGTGTGGGAGCCCCCAGCCTCTGTTCCCGCTGACCCCCAGCCCTTTGCATCGCTGCTCTGCACCCCTGCACCACTGGCACGCGTGACCATAGCACACACAGCCCGCAGCACGCGTGACCGCAGCCCTCCAGGGCAGCCTTAGCCTGTGGTCTCACAGCAGGAGAGATCAGGGTAATAATAAACAGTGTTCATGCCACAAGGACCACAGCAGCACTGGGATAACCTGCATCGCTGGGACTTTCTTGGTGTGTTAATTGCTGGGAGACAGCAATTTGTGGCTTTGCCTGATTTCTCAAGGAGCACACGTGGCGACGTGGGCATCTCCCGCAGAGACAGCCCGTCCCTCCTCCCCGCTGTTTGACACTGTGAGTGGGAGTGGAGCAATCGGCATTGCTCCCGGGACACGGCAGCGGGGATGAGCAGCACATCGACAACCTGCCGGGTGTAGGAAACACGGCCCCAAACTCTGGCTGGGTGAGCAGGGAGGCTGCCGTGGGATGTTTTCTGCCGAGCGGGTTAGCACCTCTCCCGAGCAGGCTGCCAGCTCCTGCCCTGCCGTGGGAAGAACTTCGCTCCTTTTAAGTCCTGGGGGCCGGTAAATCTCCCCCGCAGCAGTGTCTCCATGTATGGGGATGGCATCCCTTCCCGGGACGGTGCTCACCGCAGCGGCTGCTCTCCGCGGGCACGGCCGGCCGGCCACTCACCGCCCTGTGCCTGGGCGGGGGGAGATGCTGCTCCAGAAGCAAAACGCGTACCCAGAAAACAGCAAGAACTGGAACAATACTTACGCTCCTTGCGTAGTTTTGCTCAGCCGGATTATATGGCTTTGGATTTTAAACCTCCCGAAACCTGGGAGTGAGCGTATCTGCCCTTCTTGCTCGGCTCATCAGGGAGCGCAGCGCCTGTGTAGGAGGGAGCCCGGGCTGTCAAACCAGTACGGCTCGGTGGGTTTGCCGCCTGGATGCAGCAGCTGCAGCTCTGAAACGGCTCCCGGTTGTCGGCCTCTGGAGCTCCTGAAGTACAAAGAGGGCAGGAGCGCAGGGACAGGGGCTTGGATGAATGATATTTTTGTGTGTTTCAAAATTAATTGCATTATAATTGGAGTTTTTTAGGCTTTTCTTCGGGTGCGGCTGTGGAAGGGGTGAAGCCGCAGTCAAGGCAGAGCAACCGGCACAGAACTCCGTTTGATGCCAAGTCCACTCGCCCGCACGGCAATGATCTGTCCCAGCCCGTGAGAGCCACGATTGCCCGGGTTATCCAGCTCTGCCTGCCCCAGGCTCTTCCTTTCTCTCAAAGCACCGGGGCCAGGAGTGAACTGTATCACGCTGGTTTTCCCGCTGACCCATTAGTTACGGGCCGTAAGGATTTGGAGGCGGCTGCGAACAGCTGATTCCCGTTTGTGCAGTAGCCAGAAGCCTTCCAGGGTCTTGGCCCTGCTCTCCCCTCCCCATTAACACCAGCTGACTTTTGGCGCTGCGACACGTCGCACGGCAGCGCGCTGGTCCTTGTGCCACCGCAGCACGTCACGCCGGGGAAGCCAGGCAGAAAGCGCAGCGCTGCCGTTGCTGTTTGTGCCCCGACATTGTCCCAGCGGCCAAAGATGCTTCATAGGAGCTGCCGCTCCGGCCGTGCACCTACCCCTGGGTCCACACCCCCCAGCCCCCAGCCGTGGAGGTTTGGTGTTTGGCGAGGCAGGGTGCATGTGTGCAAGTGTGCAACACGGGTCCTGCGCTGCTGGAGAGGCTGCGGACAGTCACCGCATCCTCCCAAACCTGCAGAGCTCTCTCCTTTCTCAGCTGGCACCTCTCCCAGCCCTGGCAAAGCCCAGGCAATGCCAGCACCGAAGCATTCACCGCCGTGGCACGAGCTTCACCTCGCCCCGTGTGTGGGGCCGGTTTGCAGGAGAGCTGCTGCACCAGCACCCAGGACACCCCGCCAAGCCTGGCAGGAGACGGGGATAAAACTGCGACTGGGGTGAGACATCCTGATGCTTGTGGCCATCCCGGGTCCTCGTACCGACGTGGCAGAGCTGAACAAACCCCATCGTTCCCTCGCGCAGCAGTGGATTCAGCAAAGCGAGGGACCAGGCTGGCCCCCCCCGTGTCCCTGCGGATAGTGCCATCTCAACCGCTGCCGTCTCCTGCGTCCCAGCCGAGGGCTGTCCCTGCCCAGTCTCCTGTAAATCCGAATTTCTCCATATTCATCGAGCCCTACCTGGCATGGTGACAGCCTGTTTGTTTTACAGGACTGAGATGGTTTCTTCTGCTCCTTCAAGTGTCTTTGCAACACTTGGGAAATGCAGGTTTTTGGAATATTTCATTCCCAGAGGTGCTTCTCCAACTTGTTGCACAGCGATAGAGACATCACCCATCGAGCGACAGCAGTTTTGCACATTCATCTGCCATGGAACGTGAGAGGAAATTACCTCTGAATTTCTTTTTAAAAGCCTTTCTGTGTGGTTGTTATCAGGCACCTGGCAGGTGGCAGCAAACCCAGGATCCTGCCACGCACCCGCCACCGCCGAGGGCTCTTCTGCACAGCACAGAACTTTCTGTCCCAGCTCTTCATTAGAGATTGTTTTAAAAGCCCATAAAACCAGCATAAAATAAATCACAGGGAGATGAAAGGGAGGTTTGAGCTGGCAGGAGATTCTTTAAAGAGGCACTATTTATACAAGTTGTCTAGCTGCCATGAGAGAAACTGTTTTGACGTTTTATAAACTCTTCTGCTGATAATTTTGCATCTAAGTATGGCAAAGCTGGGGGCGGCAGAAGCGGGTGAAGTGCCAGAGCCAAGGGCCTGAGCTCTCTTCCCAGCTCTTCTTTTTAACCGCCAGCAAATTATTTAACCGTAACCGACAGCAGCTTCTTGCTCTTTTAAGAGAGAGGGAGGACAGTGCCGTTACTGCCCCGGCGAGCAGCCGCAAAGGAGTCGAGCTGCCCGGTGCGGGTGGCACTCGCCAGCGTCACTGCCCGTCCCCGTCCCAGCAGTGGGGTTGAGGACACGGGGTGGCAACTCCATTTAGCAGCTTCTCCGTGTCATTTTGTCTCCAACAAGGGCTGAACGGACCCTGCCCAAAATGTGTGGCTCTAACATCGATCGCAATAAATGTAGGTGCTTAGAATGAGTTTTAATTTTGCCTCTTTAGCTGCATCTCAGCCTACAAATGTCCCAGATTAGACGAATATTACCGAGGTGTACACAGAGACTGCAGCTGGGCTCTAAACAGCCCTCCGGAAACAGGCTGTGTTCGTGGTACTTAAACAGAGGTCTGCAAAGCATTTGCTCACTTTCGAACAAAACACGCCTGCCTTTCTTTTTCCTGAGTGAAACTCCAAAATTTAGACAAATGATTGAAGACGCAGCCTCTTCCATCCAACGTGAAGCTGCAGGCATGGCCATTTGTTGTCATTTAAAAGCCCATTAGCACGTTCTGAATAGCACTGCTGGCTCCTTGGCCCTGGCTACCTTTCAAGTTAGTCAATTATTTTCAGCCTCTCCAAACTCTCCGCGTACTTGACCGGAGTTCACCCTCCCTTCTGTCCTCGTCCGTGCCCGGTGGTGCTGTGGGCTGGACGGGGACAGTCGCCTTCATCCCGGACGGCTGCGGAGCAAAACGATCGCGCCGCACCTTGCGAAGATGAAAGATGCTCATCGTATGCTGCATGTTATTTTTATTATTGCGAGTAATAAAGCTGATAATGCCTTGTTTCTGCCCAAGGAAAGACTTGTGTGAGGCAGTGGGGCCTTATGGCTATGGAAACACGGGTACAGGAGCAGCAGCGTGAGAAGTGTGCAGAGCTCGGGCTCTCTCTGGGCAGGGACACAAGCTCCCGCGGCACTCGTGCCATGCTGTGCCTCCTCCGAGCCAGCTGAAGTCCCCAAGGGGCAGTGATGAGCGGCGGGGGGGGGGTTAATCAAGTCCCGTTACCCCTTTCTCGGCTCTCTCCATCCCTTCTACTGTCCCAACCCTTGCCCTGACCTGCGTCCCCTCCTGCTGTGCAGCTGCAGGGAGCCCGGCGGGATGTCACCCACCTCAGGAACCGGGGACTCCCGCGGCAGGGCGGCAGGACTTTGGCTGCAGCAGGGGTGAAGGGCCGGCGCTCCGGGTGTGCCTTGCTCCATCCTTCATCTTCCCCCGAGTCTGGCTTCTCACCTGTCCTGTTTTGTAGAAATCTCCTGCCATGGGGGAGTCCTCCAAGGTGGGGAATATCTTTGTGTAATTGATTTATCAAACATGACTCACTCTCTGACTGCCATCCATAGGCTAATTCATCATCATCAGCGTAGTTACTTGCAGGGGGGGAGAGCTTGTATTTCCTCTGGATGCCTTTTAAGTACTTTTTCCCTGCCTTTAGTTCTCTAATCAAACCTCGGTCTTATTTATAGTACGGCCATTTATGTTTGGGTAAGCCCAGAGTGGCCCCAATGGCTTAAAAGGATTTACTCCAGCCTTACATGGGTGTAATGAACAGAGGGATTTGGTCCTGTGGCTGCAGTAATCCTCTCAGAGGTGGAAGCAGAGGCTTTCCCTCGAGGAACAGTAATTCGCATGAAAATGAACAAATGAAACCCCACGGTCCCTTTCTGAAGGCGTAAGGAGCTGACGGCTCCAAACCGAGAGAGGTGCGGGGGTCCCTACACGGGGCGTCTGCGGGGCCAGCGCTCCCGGTGTCCCCAAGCCCCGCGGTGTCCCCACGCAGGCTCCCGCGGCAGCAGCAGCACCCACTTGCTGGTCCCTCCGGCTTGGGCTCTGCTGGGAGGTTCGGTCCTGTTTTGCAGCACAACACGTCGGCGCGGCTCGGTGCAGAGAAGGCACGAGGCTGCTGTGCCCATCTCACGCAGCCGCGCGGGGGACAGAAAACGAAGGACAGTTGCAAACGAAGGTGCCGGGGAGGAAGGAAGGAAAGCCTTTTGGTTGTTATTTGATTAGAGATGCTACTGAAAACAAGTTGTTTTCCAGAGAAGCGGACCTGAGAGGGTACAAAGTGCCCAGAGCCTCCCCGGGAGCTCAGCTCCGTGCTGGACCAGCCTCCACAAACAGGAAGATGAGCTGGAGGCAGCCGGGCTCGGGAGGCTGTCAGGGTCCAGGTTTACCAGGGAGGCTCTTTAGGAAGGAAGCATTGTTTATACCTTTTTATTTTTAATTTATGTATATTTGGATCCAGCCCTTTCCATGATGTATGGCAGAAATTGAGGCCTCTTTTGTTCTACAGTTAACTCAGAGACGTTATTTGCTTCCTTAGGAAAAAAAAAAAAGGGATTTATTTTTCTTTACCGTCCATTTGCAGCAAAACACACACAGATCTCTCACTGTAGTACAAAACAGCTTTTCTAATCACACTCATTGCCGAGATTACTGCCCTGATTTGGGGGGAAATAAATTGTTCTGAAACACTTGCCTCAATGCACAGTTTTGGAGTCTCCTGACGATGTATCTGGAGTTTGCCAGTAAGATAGGTTAGTGCTGGAGGAATTGCAGTGCACTCACTCTACAGTGGAAGGGATTTAAACTGAGCATATTACTGGCTAAATAATAACACAACATTTGTTACTGGCCTGAGAATAAGATTTAGTGCCGATTTTGTGCAGCTTTACAGCACCTCAGAGCCCCAGAAGGAGCTGTGAGGTGATGGGATGGCTGTATTTATGGGAGATGGGATGGCACAACCATTACATTTTTTTGCCGGAGAAGAAATATGGGGCATGCATGTCTGGAAGCACAGTGAGATAAAGCATTAGTGTTTCCATCTTCTCAGCTCCTCGCCATTTCTGTTCTACTTCAAATGTGTGTGTGGGGGGGTTGTGTGTGTGAAACCGCTGAGTTGGGCTTTGCTCATTTGGTGGATGGGAAATGCAAATCATACTTGCTCAAGGTTTCCGGGCGGGGATGGAGCGGGGGGAGCCCACGAGCCTGCTGGGGACCACACCAGCAGGAGTGGGACCCGTGTGAGCAGGGCACGGGAGGGCACCTGGGGTAAGGGCTGGGTTGGGCACAGATATAGAGATAGACAGACAGATTTTTATATATGTATTAAAGTGCCATTATTGGGTAGCAGAATGGAGTCCTGGCGGTGTGGGGCTTGCATCACCCCAGCCCCAGCTGTGAGCACGTGTCCCCTCCAGGAGGGGTGGCTGCTGCATCTCTTGAGCCGGTCCTCATCCCCAAAACTCAGTGCCCGGCTGCAGGGCAGAGTGAGGAGAAAGCTGTGCCCGGGCCAGGCAGCCCCATTGCCAAGTGCTGCCCCTTTATGAAGCTGTTTGCTGCACATCGGCGAGCTGTTTGATTTCCTTATCTTGTGGAAGTTTAATTTGTGGAGGAAATCCTGCCCCCCCCCCCTTGCCCTCCTGGCATCGACGCGGCCTCATGCCCTGCTCCGCAGTCATTACGGCAGGAAGGATCATCAGAGCCGCCCCGTTACCGCCGGCCTGACAAGCAAGTGGCCAAGGGTCCACGGCAGATAACGCCGCGCGAGGATAAATTGCAGCATTTCAGGTTACTTGGATACCCAAGGCAAACATTGTAATCAGCTCTTAAAACAGCACGGCCACCGACAAATGGGTGATTTATGGCCACCCTGAGCTGCAGCCTGAAAGGCTCGGCCATCCCGGGGAGCAGAGGCTCCGAGATGTCCCTCGGGGGCCTTTGGGGGAAACGTGCCCGCTCCAGACCCAGCTTTGTGAGGCCGGGGAGCTCACTGCCCTGCCCAGCACCCCGTGGGTCCAGCCTAGCGTCACTGTGGTGTCTCTTTGAAGGGGAGAGTCAGTTTGGGTTTGTGTTTTAAAGGGCTGAGAGGCCACAGCTCTCACCAGCATCACCCAAGAGCTGCTGGTCCACCCTGCCAAAGGGCTGCATCTCGCTTTTGCTGCGAGTTCTTCTGGCTCCAGCTCCCAGGTGCCGTGTGATGCTCTGCCATCCGACATCACCCCATTTCCCGGGTGGATACTTCAAAGCTGCAATTAGCTCATTCTCAACGCCCCTTAGAGCAGTTCTAGTCTTTTCAAGTCTCAACCCAAGAGAAGATTTTCAGGGTGGATGGAAGTCTGCTTGCTCTTCTCTCCCACGTTTTCACACCCAGTTTAAAGTGTGGACCAGGACCCAGTGCTGCAGTCAGTGCTGGGCTCAGCCGCCTTCGCAGACTCGTAATCAGCTCCCGATTCCTGCCCACCGGGAAGGAAACACCAGCACCGGCCTCATGCATTACGGTACAAGCTGGATTGGTTAGCGCTGGGCAAGCAGCCATGGGCACGGCCAGGAGGAGGTGATCCCGGGGTCTGCAGGCAGAGCCCACCGTGTTCCCTCTGTTTGCTCAGGACGGGGGGCTGGATGGCACCCGCTGCAGCTCCACGCCACGCGGCCGGGATGGCACGGGAGCTCAGCTCGGAGCAGGCGAGGATGGTGACAGAGCAGCCGCTGCTCCACGAGACATGGGAGAGATGAGTCTGAGGGAGCGGCACTCGTCTTGCTTTGGGGTCATGAAATTTGCTGCTGGCACTTCTCGCTTGCTCATGGTCCAAGAAAAACATCCCTCCCAGCCCGCCTGGCACAGCGTGGCTCCACCAGAGCAGAGGCAGCGCGGCTGCGCCTCTGCATCGCCGTCCCGCCATGCTGCCTTTGAGAAGGAGCGCTGAACCCACTCCATCCCTGCGTGCCAGCTCTCCGAGGTGGCTCTACCTGCTCTGGGCTTGCAGATGGCGAGGCCACTGAGACGCTCCTCTCCTCCTCCTCCTCATCAGCACAGAGGCTGCGGGGTCGGGTCTGCAGGCTGTGTTTCCAGTGCTGGGGACAGGGGTTGGCTGGGCTTGGAGTAGAAACAGCTCCAAATCAGAGGCTCCGGGCCCAAACCTGCCTGTTGTCCTCCATAACTGATGTCCTTGCCACCAGCAGCGCTCAGCTAAAACCATCAGAGATGTGACAGGGTGACGGCGGTAGGCGGGCAGCACTGAGGCTTGCTCTGTGGAGGTTTGCAGGTCACATCACGAGTCACTGTGCACAGAGGAGACGTGTGACCCTGTAAGAACCACACCGAGGACATTTCTTAGCATTTGCAAGGTATAAGTCATTTTCTTTCTGCATCAAACATCCATGGGAAAACCCTGTGTGCGGGCTGCCAGGACACTTGCCGCTTGGGCAGGCTCTGGGTGAAGCGGCAGAAGCGACCAAGCCACAGCAGACCCAGCACCAAAGAACTGCTGCTGTCCTGCTGGCATTGAAGCGGTTGCAGCGGTGTGCCAGGAAGATCCCAGTCGGAGCGACACAGAGGCCACGGAGGGCACGTCCCCGGATCCTGGCCAGCCCCACGGGCAGGCTCCAAGCCCAGGGACAGTGCGGAGAGGGCTGGAGCCGCTGCCGAGCCACCCCGCGCTGGTCCTGCGGAGGGACAGAGGGCACGGAGCAGAGCAGATGAGCAAAGGAGTTGCTGGCAGGGCCCCGGAGCCCTGGCTCCCTCCCGGGGACGTGCCCCGGCAGCACCGCGGTGGTGACAGGAGCCATCAGTGAGAACCCGTCAGTCTGGTATGCGGCACCTCACCACAACATACAGCGCAGGCAGTAAGACAAGTGATTAAATGGCCTGATATCTTTGCGGTTTCTGTAACTCTGGAAATACAAGTGGAGTTTTCTATTATTAAGGTAACTCTAAGAACTGGCCCGGGTTACCCCACGAACTCGGTACACATTCTGGTTTATCGAATGGGACAGCAGTTCTTGGGAGACTTCCTGGCTGTTTTGAGTAAATGTGAGATCTCCTGGCAGATAACTACCCTCATCCCCAGCATGCTTCGTCCTAGAGAAAACAGCCCTGGCAGCACAGCTCCGTTCCAGCCCTCCGCACCACGCAGGTACAACGCCGGCGACTTGCTCCTCGCTGGCACTGCCCTCCGGCTGGAGCAGGGCTCAGCCCCACGTCCGCCCATCCGCGTTGGTGGGACGCCAAGACACTAGGTGACCCCGAACCCGGCTGTTTGCCCCCACACTGCTCAGGTCACTGCTGGGCTGTGTGCCGTGGGTTCAGCTTTTTTTCCAATACCTGGCATTGCCTGACACAAATACCGATACAACTTTAGTCTGAGACCTTAATCTTCAATGCTGTCCGTCCTAAGCCTATACCAGCATCACGTCCGCATACAAGAGTTTGTTGTATCCAGATGAGCACGCCTTTGGAAAGCAAGAGGTTTTGGTGACAAGTAGAGAAGGAAACCAAAGCACCGTGTATAAGAATAAATGGCTGCATTTGTTTTGAGGGCTTGTGAGTTGAAGGAAAAGATCTTGAAGGTTTTGCATGCGTACACAGAGAGAGGAGCTGCTGTTCCGTGCCGTGGGTCACAAAGCAGTGCCAGCCGTAAGCCTGTCCTGCAGTAAAGCTTCTCTTCTCAGACACAGCCATTAAAACGGTCCTGCTTCAGTGAGAGTTCAGAGTCATTACACATTTCCTTGTAGTACGGAAATTATTACCAAACAGTCCTTTTAGGAAATGCTCCATTTCCCACCTTCTGGGCTCAGTTATTAGCTTTGCACACCCAAGCACGGGTGACCAGTGAAGGGAGCGGGAAAGGCTGCAGTTGTGCCCTGGGCTGGCCGTGCTTGGAGCAAGGAGCACTGGGGACGGGGGACAGCACTTCCCACGCTGCGGGACGGAGGGAACCCCGCAGCCGGTGCCCCCGAGGCTGCCCCGGGAGAGGCAGCGCTGGCAGCGCCCGGGGCAGAGCCGCAGCAAAGAGGCCCGAGATGCGATTGCTGGGGTCCGCGTATATCTGCACCATAGCTCGCTGTACGGAGCCAGCACCTCGTGCACAGATACTCTCACTGATGCTGAAACAAGCAGGCAAAAAATCTGCAGCACCGAGGACATGTTTCTGCTGGTGCTGAGTCCTAGGAGGGAGCTGCTGCAGCCCCGGGAGCTGCAATCTGTGCAGGCAGATAGCGACGGAGTCCACTCGCGCAGACACAGACAGCACAGGCTGGCCTGTTTCTCCCAGCAAACCCATCTGTTGTGTTTCTCACATCATATGCAACTGTTTTATCTTTGCTCATTTCTATTGGTAAACACTGGCTGGGAGATCAGCTATTTTAAACTGCATCTGCTGTTATTTATACAAACACTTTCTTTTCAAAGGGCAACAGAGGAAAGTGTTGAAAACCAAAGCACCCCCAAATGTTTCTAGGATGTAATTGGGCTCCTTTGCTGCTGTCGATGCAGACATGCATGCTGCTCACTAGCGACAGACACGATGGTTCGTCTTTTGAAGAGTTCACCACTTCCCGTCATCTTTAGCTGCAGAAAAGCAGGTCAGCGTGTGCTGCCGCAGGTGTGCGGGTCCCGCAGGGACACCCTGCCCAGCCCTCGCCAGCACCAACCTGCCTGCCCGCGGGAAGACACCTTACGGGGGTTCGAGAAACAAGAACAGGACATCCAGCCCTCGCTCCGGCAGTTTCCAGTCGACTGAGTCATAACTGGAGTAGAAATTACTCATGATCTGCTGAGGAGGCAACAGCTGGTTTTGGAAGAGAATTCATGGTTGCATTGCCGGTGGGATGGTGACTGGGACACGCTGCTGCTGCTGCCCAAAAGCACCAAGGTCTCCGGTATTTGGGAGGGGAACAGTTTCTTTTCAGCACAGGCTGTGAGGAGATGCAGGTGCCTCATGCTCCCTCCTATTCAGTGTTTGCTTTGCTGCTAACATAAAGTCACAGCCTTTCTGTAGGAAAATACCTACTCTTTCCCGAGCAAGAAGCATAAAGCCGGTATTATTAGCTTTGCGTTCAGGAAGCAATCAGAAAATGAAAAGTACTATCATAAGGCTAAGTGTTATTGTAATCGTAATTATAGTGGAGCAAGTAATAAAAAGAGCTGAGAAACAGCCTCTCCTGAAACAGCTGTTTTAAGACAAGCTCCCACTAACACCTGAAAGCAGAAGGAGTGGGAGATTGCTGGAGCTGCCGGAGGGTCTCCCAGCTACGGGGTGATGATGTCCACTTAGAACAGCAGAGCAGCACTAATTGGAAACACGCATCTCTTATCCAGGTACAGGTGAGTTCATTATTAACTCACTGATGTCTTTATAAGGGCAGGACAAGGGGTGGCTGATGGCTTGTGGTTCTGGCTCTCTCTGACCCTGGGTGCTGGCAGTCCCTGGGACCGATCCTGACCCTGCTGGGATGGGACCAGCTGGGAGGAATCAGGAACAGGTAGTGAAGAAATCTCAGACATCTCAAGGGGCTTCCAGCAGCTTGTAGGCAAGTAGCTGGATTGCTGCTTTTACCTACTAATCAAAATTTACCCCTGGCTATAATACAGTCATTGTGTGTCCATGTTTAAATAAACCTAGTGTTTGAAACCCATGGAAGGAAACATGGGAACAAGCACTTACTGAATTAGGCTTTCTCCCATTTTAATATATATGACATCTAACCTCAATGCAATGCTTGCCTCATTGCGGTTACCAGCATAGCTACAAAGTCAAAGGAATGTCTCTGACTTCCTCTAGTACCTAAAACCTTAAAATCTAAGCTTTATATTTTCTTTTTCCCTGTATTTCCTGCTCCTTCCCTATACTGCCTGATTTTTATCAAATGTAAGTAGGAAAATGGAAGCTGCATCTGTCCTAGAAACAGGTGAAACCTTGTGCAGGATGAGGTTTGGTACCTGGGTGGCCCACCGAGGCCCCGCCTGGCTCTGTGGGGTGAGCGGGTGCCTGGTGCTGCACAGGAAGAAGTTGGGTAATAGCAGAAACGATGTGGTTGCAGCTGCCTTTGAGCAGTGAGCGCGGTTTGTCAGCTGAAAGAATAACACTTGTTATTGCTCGCTTCGAACTCGGCTGTCCCAGCCTTTCGTGCTTGAGACTGTGCAGGGGTCTGGGACCTTCAGTCTCCTCTCGTTTGGCTTTGCCTCGTGCAAACCCAGCAGCTTTGATCAAGTCACTTTGCAAAATTGTGCATGGGATAAGTGAGGGCAGAATCAGGCCCTGGGCTGTGCTGTCTTCCGTGGGTCTCTGTGTGGAGATGCCAGGGATGCTTGGAGGGTTTGTCAAGCGTCCGACAAATGTGTGTCACTGCTCCCACCAGCTACTGTTAAGCGAGTGAATCCTGGAGCGTACTGTGGCCTCCTATGGCCCTTGCCTGGGGTAAGTAACTTCCCTTTTCATGGATGAGTAAATATTTTGTTGTTGTTTTCACTTTCACTGGCTGGCACAAGCAAGAGGCAGGTGGCTTTCTGCTTGGCCAGGTGGGACTGCTCCCGCGTTTCCCCTTTGCAGACAGCCATGTTAACAAGTGGGCTGGGAGGAGGGATGAAACACCGGCTCAGGAGCTAAAGAAACCCCCGGGGTAAGGGAACTGCAGGACATACACCCTCCAACTTCCCCCCAGAGACGCTTCCAACTGAAAGCGGTATGTGCGTAGGGCTGTGCGAGGAGGACTTTCCTTCTGGGCCTCCAGGCTGCTGCCATAAAAATAATACAGACCTCCCCATCGCCCTTCTCCGATCCACTCCTGTGTTTCTACTTGGCCAGATGCCTCGTGCAGGTATGAGCTGCTGCTGGGTTACATCCCACCCCAAGCTGAGACCATCTCCCGTTGTGTCCCAGCTTCTGAAACACAAAATCACCTTTCCCGTCCAAAACCAGGCACACAAACTGCTCAGCAGCAGCTCTGCCACGAATAGACTGGGTACGTAGTGGGGAGATGCGTGGACAACAGTTTGCTTGGAAGACTCATTTAACTGTAGCTCCACAACCAACACCTGTGATTAAAGACAAGGGAGGTGCACAGGCTAATGTCTCAGCTCCTGTTTTAGTGCTCTCATTTCCTTGCCAACAGTTTCCTCTGATAGTAAATGCCAGGCTGCTACAGTTTTGGACAAGTAAATTCTTGTTTGTAGAAAGCAAATAGTAAAAGAAGCCCATTATGTTGCCATTAGATTAAAAAATGGGAAACCCTGTGTATAAGCAGTTCCCTGCCATACCTGAGCAGCAGGAAGTGTGCTCTGTGCTTCCTCCCCCAGCGAGTTTCACAGCCTCCTGTGATATTTATTTATAAAACCCTTGAACCAGAAACCTACATCAGTCTCTGCCTTTCTCCCTACTCTGCAGAATCGTGAAGAGCGGACACCAGAGTGACGCTGGGGTTTTTCTGGCATGACTTCAAGGTAGGATACTCTTTGGGAAGCTGCCTAAGAAGTCTCCATCCTATGCCCCTTTTGGAGAGCCCAGCCTTGCGGGTACTTGTGTAAAGGCAGCCCTGGTCCTGCTGCCTCATCCTTTCTGCAGCCCTGTGTTCACAGGTGGGGACGTTGTCTTTACAGCTCAGATCTGGAAAGTACTTTAGCATCTGCAGCCTCCAGTTGGGGTTCAGCCTTTCCTGTGTTTTCAGGCAACTTTAATGACACCGAGTTGGCAGAGAACGGCTGCCCCAGGGTTGTAGCTCATGGAAAAGCCAGCCCAGACTTTCTCCTTGGAAACTCGCTAGAACTTTTGTGGAGCACTGGCTTGGGATCAGCCCTCCCTACCCAGCTTCCACACCTCTCAGCTCATCTGCCTAATTTTCTGGTAGCTTCACCCAGCCAGACAGTGGGCATGGAAAAAAATAGGTCTGCTGCCGTCTGAGCAGGGCTGGTGTTTTCAGCAGAGCAGTCTGGTCCTGTCTGCCTTGGTAACAGGTTCACGGCTTTGGAGCTCACCTGCCTCCATGGAACTTGTCAGATGCTGGTGTGTGTTAAATGATCCTTTACGGTCTGATCCCTGCAAGGACACTGCACCCTGTGGAGCGCTGCACCGGGCGCTGCATGGCTGGCGATGGGAGATGGAGCGTGTGCTCAGTGACCCCTGCAGCCGCGTTATCAGGCAAAGGAGTCGCTGTCAGTACAGTGTCAGTGGGGTGGGTATGCGCTGTGGATAGCTCATTATTCCTAACGATACACTGCAAGCTCATCTGTAAAGAAAATGTTTGTACTTCAAAAGCTCTTGTTGAGCAGTTTGCAATGAGCGTTTTTTCCCTGATTATTCATAGAATGGCAGGGGGGTTGGAGGTGCCTTAAAGCCCACCCAGTGCCACCCCTGCCATGGCCAGGGACACCCTCCACTAGCCCAGGTTGCCCAAAGCCCCATCCAACCTGGCCTTGAACACTGCCAGGGAGCCAGGGGCAGCCACAGCTTCTCTGGGCACCCTGTGCCAGGGCCTCAGCACCCTCCCAGGGAAGGATTGCTGCCTCAGATCCCATCTCCATCTCCCCTCCTGCAGCTTCAGGCCATTCCCCTTGGCCTGTCCCTCCCTGCCCTTGTCACCAGCCCCTCTCCAGCTTTCCTGGAGCCCTTCAGGGACTGGAAGGGGCTCTAAGGTCTCCCCAGAGCCTTCTCCAGGCTGAACAAGCCCAACTCTCTCAGCCTGTCCCCATAGCAGAGGTGCTCCAGCCCTCAAATCATCTCTGTGGCCGCCTCTGGACTCTCTCCAACAGCTCCAGCCGCCTCTGGACTCTCTCCAACAGCTCCATGTCCTTCTTGTCCTGGGGACCCCCGAGCTGGACGCAGTACTGGGGGGTGGTGTGTGTGTCTCACCAGGGCAGAGGAGGGGGCAGAATCCCCTCCCTCGACCTGCTGCTCACGCTGCTGGGGATGCAGCCCAGGACACGGGTGGCTTTCTGGGCTGTGAGCGCACATTGCTGGCTCACGTGGAGCTTCTTGTCCACCCACACCCCCAAGTCCTTCTCCTCAGGGCTGCTCTCCATCCATTCTCTGCCCAGCCTGGCATTGTGCTTGGGATTGCCCCGACCCACATGCAGGACCTTGCCCTTGGCCTTGTTGAACATTCTTCCATGAGTATAGTTCAAAAAGAAAAAAAATAAAAATTATTGTAAGCTTAGAGAAGACCAGTTCCTTTTATGTGCAGTTTAAGTCCAGGCAATTGAGATGTGATCATCATACAGTCAGCACCTTTCTTTTAATGACTGGAGCAATAATAATGTGTTATTAGCCTGCATGTTGTCAAATACACTTTCATTTAACTGTGCTGTTGAAGTGTGTTGCTGAGCTGACTTCTGCTCTCTAGTCCTGTGATTCTATCAGCCAGGAATCCAAGCTCATTATGCGATTGCAAATTGTTTCTGGATTTCATTAAATCAGCAAATGGGCACTAGCTAGATATTTACATCAGCTGAACTTGTGATAAATTATCCAATTGGGCAATTTTTATTTTGGAATAAAAACAGTCCTGAGGGATTATGATTCATTTTCATTTGTCTGCATAAGTCTCAGCGCAACCCCTGCAACTCAGCTGCAAAACCAGGCAAAGAATTGCAATCCTGCTGCAGGTGCTGGGGAATAACAGCGTTTTCCCTTCAGTCTTTCACTGCTGCCACATACCAGCAAGAGGGGAGTGCAATGCTGGTATAATTCAATTAGATCGATAGATTTAGATCGGAGTGTTCAGAAAAGACATTCTTGTGGCAACTCATGTTTTATGTAAGTAGAAGGGTAAATTTTATATATTATTTTCTATGAATAGAAGGGTAAATTACAGTATTTTTTTATAAAACTGCAATGCTAGGGGCCACTGGATATCTTGGGCTGTGTCCAGGACGTACCAGGTTGTATCCTCTACGTGGCAGGATGTGGAGACTCGATTATCTTTGCCTTATAACCTTGTGCTGTTGCTGAGGTGGGGTGGAGTAGAAAACCACTGTTTGAGGATGTCAGCAGGTTTTACCCACTTCAAGCAGGTGTAAGCAACGACGTTAGTAACACTGTAGATGTCCCTGAAATAATAAGATTTGTTAGAAATTGGAAAAATGCACTGAGGGAGAGAGACAAGGTGTGGACAGACAGAGGATTTAAGACCCTGTTGACAGATTGACCTTGCTGACGAGCAATCCCCCGTTGCACCAGCGATAAGGTGCAGCAGCACGGCAGTGACACGGCTGCAGCACTGCAGCCTGTCCGTAGGGCTGCATCCCTCCTGCCGAAGGAGAAGGGCAGCACATGGGCTGGGAGAAATGATGATCCAGGTTTTATTCCCTGTTGAACTCAGTAGGAAAAGTCCCCTCTGATTATAGCTGAACTTGGAAATTTTTCTCCTTCTCTTCCCATCTTTCCATAACCAGGTTCACATTCATCCAGATCTAATTTCATGCACACACAAAGTCTGACTCAGCAATAAATGTTATCAGCTTGCACTCAAACCTGCAGAAAACTGGAAAAAGTCAACCTTCCCAGAACAGGCATTAAATAGGTGCTTTGTCTTGCTGAGTCAGGCCCGGAGTGTGCCTGGACCCTTATTGTTTTGAAACGTAGAAGATGGTCCACAACCCAGGAAACAGGTGTTTGATTTATTGGATACAATAAAATCCTTCAGTCAGTAATGCTGAGTGGGAAAAACCACAGAAGCATTGATATTTGGGGCAAAGTTTATTAAACCTTTACTTTCAAAGGAAATATTGGGTAAAGCCTTGCCGACTGCTCATACACTTCCATGTATACTGAGCTTCTTAAAGGACACGAGTCTCCTTGTGCAGTTTCTGTCCTTGGGAATTATTTTATTTTTTACTGACTTTGCACCTTTTAAAACAGAAGTTGTTGCTGATATTTTGTCTCTGCATGTTTTCCAGCTACAGCCTCATGTTTTTAACACAGAGCTAGCAACTTCCTAAGCGCACGGGTTTCACGATAATGTTTGTATTCAGAGGAAACAAGTTGCTCCGTCACCAGCATTAAGCATCCTTGAAGGCAGATGATCTCGGCATACCAACCATCCCACTGCGAGAGCAGCGACTGAGTCCCGGGGAGAAAGAAAATGTGGAAATCCCTCTGCGGAGGTTACTCTGCCTCCAGCTATACAAATTAAGAAACAGTGATTCACCAGCACAGTGGTCCCCAGGGAAGGAGATACCTGGGTAAG
Source organism: Aramus guarauna (assembly GCA_013400195.1). Lineage (NCBI taxonomy): Eukaryota > Metazoa > Chordata > Aves > Gruiformes > Aramidae > Aramus > Aramus guarauna. The sequence continues at coordinate 231,911 of VXBL01002384.1, read as the reverse complement.
ACTTGAGCCATAAAGAACAGGGATTTATAGAGATCAGTATTAGCAGCTGTGAGATGTACCTGGAAGGAAAATTCTCTGCGCTGTAAATTACTACTGCATGCACGGACTGTGGGCGGGAGAACTAGAGCAGCGTGGTTTCCTCTCCGTTAGAGTGGAGAATGAATGTGGGGACTGTGAGCTCTGTTCGACTCCTGGCCACTGACTTGCTGCAGGTTTTGGACAAGTCATTTAATCTCTTTGTCTTAGTTCCTCCTTCTGTAAAGCCAGATGAGCAATATTTAACATTTTTCCTGGAGTTCTGGATGAAAGGCAGCATGAATGCAGAAACATTACTGTAGCCTCAGACTGCAACAAACCCATGCTCGTGTCCCTGAGGTTTTGCAGGTGAAGAGAGCAGAGTGCTGGGGAGGGCACCCGGTACGCTGCCTGCTGCGGAGCAATGCCGCTGCCTCGAGTCCTTCCTCCGCAGCCTCACCTTGCGCATCCCGGGGACGGCGGCCGCAGTCCTCGCCCTGTCCCCGGGCAGGTAAGGAGGTGACGCTGCGCTTGCCAATGTGAGATCCCTCTGCGTTTGCAGTAACGCTCGCGGAGAGGCAGGCATTCAAACCATGGAAGCAATTACGGCTCTTTGTGGGGCATTTATGCATTTTTAACCAGAAAAAAAAAAATTAAACATTTATTGAAATGTATTAACTGTGGACATTAGCTTTTCTTGAGTATGTATTCTACAGCCAAATTATAGTTTTAGTTAGGACTAAGGAAGCAGTCTGATGGATCACAAGACCCTGGGCAGTGACTATGGTGAACTCCTGACCGTTATGCACAGCGGCTGTCACTCACAAACCCCAAGTGACATAAAACCAGCATCAGGATACGTGTGTTGTTTCCTCTTTCTGCATTTCATCTGTTTCTCCTTGATTACAGATGTATTTTTACTTCAATGATTCTTTATTCCTTATGCTTTTTTTCATAAAAAATATCACGCTACTATTAAGCGCCATGTTCAAGGAAACACTTTTTAAGTTGTGAAGGTGCTGAGACAACAGCAGCTCCGTGGATGGGGGGTCCCGCACCCAGCAGCAGCGCTGTGCCCAGCACCCTTGAAGCTGCCCCTCGAGCCCCGTCCCCACGCAGGCGGCGTGTCCCACCCTGCGCGGCCGCCAGCACCTTCCCCTTGATAAGGAAATGCTCTCGGCCTCGTTATCTGCTCGCTGTCACCCGGTGCTGTGGCTTGGCCCCTTTCCATCTGCCCGCCGCAGCCCTGGCGGGCTCTCGCCGGTGAGCCGGGCTGCGTGAGGAGCCGGTGCCCCGGGAGGGTCCCCGCGGGCCCTGAAGCCGCTCGGGCGGCGGCTGCCCCAGGGCGGCGGGAGGCCAAGGCCCAGCTGCCGCCATGGCCCCTGCGGCAGAGCCGGGACTCCCGTCGCGGGTGACCTTGGTCCGGGGGCGGGGTGTGTGTGTGCCCGGCGGGCAGGGGTCCCCGGGGCGGGCGGCGGCTACGGCACATGCCCGGGCCCTGCG
>VXBL01002384.1:214952-230188 GCA_013400195.1 Aramus guarauna | reverse complement strand
GGCGGGTGCGGGGCTCCTCGCTGCCGGGCCGCCCGTCCCGCGGGCCGTGGTGGGGCAGCTCCGTCCGCGGCGGGCGCAGGCTGAACATCCATCTTGTGCGGCTGTGCCGGGGCCGCCGGCTCCTGGCGCGGTCAGCGAGGGCGGCCGGGAGGCCGCCGGGGCCGAGGCGGGGGCGGTTGGCCCCGGGCGCAGTGAAGGGTGTCGCCGTGCCCCGGGAAATAACCAAAATTCTTCTGGTGTTTCGTATAGTCAGGTGTGCTCGAGGGGAGCACGCACCGTCTCGCTTGTTTGCCCGGGATGTAAAGGGGCGCAGAAAGCTCCTGCGCTGCCGTCCCCGAAGACCGCTGGAGGTAAAGGGAGAGCGAGGCCGGAGGGGTGCGGGAGGGCGGCGGTGGGGCGGCCTGGGCCAGGCGGATGGTGGGGCGAGGGCCAGCCTTCGCCAGCCGCCCCGCTTCTCTGCCCCAGACAGACGGCAGGAGGTTTGGGCAGGAGGCCGGTGGGATGAGCCGGGCCAAGGGGATGCCTTGGTGTTGGAAGCGGGTGCTGAGCAGCCCCTCGCGAGCCGTACGGAGCAACGCGCTGGTCTGACCTCGTCCTCCTTGTCTCAAACACCGCGTCAGCTCTGAAATGGGTTCTTGCGCTTCCTTCAGTCGCTTTGAAGGGACAGTTTAAAGAGAAACTGTTCTCCGTGCAGGGAAACTTTTGTGTTGAGATACTTTTTGTTAACTAGTGTCTTAGCTTACAATATTTGAGCTACAATACGGATGGTTTTGGTTGCTAGGATTTTTGCAAAGCGTTCTGAGTGGGAGGGTTGCGGTTTGGACGTGCCGAGTCAATACTGATGGACGTAGAACTGGAATCGGCTCTTGGGTTTTGCTTTGCTCACAACTTGGAAAGTGCTGCAAACAGCAAGGGCAATTAATGAAAACTCAGGGTTGTTTTTTTTTTCCTTTCAGTAGCTTAACGAGAGAGATAATATTTCTTAAAATAGTTGTTTGACTTGAAAACGCCTGTCTGCCTTCCGAGTATTATATCAGCGCTCGATAATTTCTGTTGCTTTGTAATTCTGTCTGAGTAGTACTATTGCTCCGTGTAAAAAGAGACACCAGATTATTTGAAGAGTTAAATTGAGGAAACTGGCTGTTTAGCTGAGAGTGGCTGTCTGCCGTGAAATGTTTCGCTGTTATGATTTTTGTCGTGTCTTTTTTTTCTTGCTGAAATGATATGTCATTAACTCTCTCTGGTGCTAGCAGATCCTTCAGGTTCTGAAGGGGTTTTAATGGGGGAATTCGTGAGACTTTTAGGCTGTAAGGGATGAAGCTATAGAGAAACAGAAAGTAGTGCATTGAGTCAGAGGTCTGTGCTTTTAACAAGAAGTTATCTGAAATGAGGCAACTTAATGGACAATGTTAGACGGAGCACCCTTGCCTTTGTGCTATCTGCAACTTTTTTAATTTCTAGAAGCGATGTAGTTCACTGTCCCAAGTATGAAATGCTGTCTGATTATTCTGACATCATTATCACGTTGCTATAGTGACTTCATTACGCTGGGAATGCCATGTTCACATCCAGTTGCTATGGAAAAGATCAGTGTAATAAATAAAAACATTTAATGTTCTGTTCATCATTGTGGCAGAAGAAATGCCATCGATTCATTGACGTGATTGCCTGAAACTTATTCCGACAAGGTTTTTAACGCTGAGTTAGAAACTGGGAAATTGTCGCTTGCAGTTCTCAGCAGATCGTCCCTTCCTTCTCTCTGTTGTGCCGGGTAGCAGAAGTTGTGAAATCCTAGTTTTGGAAGTGCGAATGCGTGTGTCGTTCTTCAAGGTGGAGTCGGCAGGAAGTGCTGTGCTCACACACACAGTTTCTAAAAATAATCTGTTTTCGTGTGGAGTGTTTTCTGTGCACCGGGAGGAGAGGAGTGTTTGTGTTCTGTCGGGTAACATCACCCACAGGAAAGTGAGTTATATTTTTTAAAAGCAAATATTTCTTACGGCCTTTGTAAATGTAGGAGAGTATGTCCAGAAGGGCGTAGTTGGTCTGATGAAAGGACCACGTATGGTGCAAAAGAAACCCCAATGGCCTTGGGTAGACCCAGCCGGTACTGGCAGACCCGAGAGTTGTAATTCTGAAGCCTCAAAGGCAGCTGAGCGCAGTGTCTGCCGTCACGTGTCTGCTCTGGTGTGGCCGTTTTGAGGGTAAGTAGCTTTGCTGACGACTTTAAGAGGACTGCGTGCCAAACGGACTAAATTACTAGCACGATATAATGCCAGTGACACATTAATGCTTTTATTGGGAGACTAAATGTTTACGCAGTTTATCAAAATGGTTTATATTTGAAACCATAAGCTACAAATATACAGACACAGACTGTTTGTGATACGGTTCACGGCTGTTCATCCAGTCTGAGCACTGTTTTTAAAAACCCTGAAATGTAATTAGATAGCAGTAGTGTAACATGTGGACATACTCTAATGTAAAAGTATTAATTGTGTATTGAATCATAGTCTTAGGCATGAACAACTCTAAACATTTGTTTGTACTATACATTGCAGTGTTTTTTCTTATACCGTGTATGGGCACGCTGTACTCGGTGGCACTTTGAACTTGTACTTAATATTTAGAGAACAGATTGCTTCTGTGCAGCTTTACAGAGACTTAAAAAAAATCATCTTAAAGAGGAATCCTGATATCCTGAGAAGAGGAACATGTTATCTGTTTAGACTAGAGAAAAGGAAGTGAATCTTTTGAACGTACGTAAAGTTCAAATCTTTACTCTTTATATTTGAAATATTTTTTTACTTGTAGCTGTCTGAAATTCAGAATTCCCTTTGGTCCGGTGTTACTTTCAACTCTGCTGAAATCAGTTTAGCAGAGCGCTGCTGGGCTCCGTCAGCTGGGTCTGGCTGTGGGTCCTGGTCAAAACTCTTTTTTTCAGGGTAGTATAGGAGACTTCCTATTTTATCGCTTGCTTTTGATTTCTGATGAGCCAGATTAATATGACACGTCAAGCACTTCTGGTAGCTTTGTGCGTTTAATTCTGCAGAAGCAGATCCAAGAGAGACCTAACTTTAAAAAACTTGCTCAAGTCCTGGGTTGTGTTTGGACTCTTTTTTTTTTTTTTTTTTTTTCTCTTTTTTGGCCTTGATTTGAGGTGGGTTTTGGTTTACTTTGAGTTTTTTTAAGGAGGAGATAGTGGGGAAGGTGGTTAGAGTACAGCTTGTATTCCTGTTATGCTGAGTTCTGAAGTAGTTATTGATTTGCTTTTAGTCTTTTATTTAATAAGTAATAGGAAATTCAAGAGAATTTTAATTAAAGCATCTTCTTAAAGTGGTTCTCATAAATCCCAGGGTCAAATTTTTACTTAGGCATTTGTGTTCGCACTTTGCAAAAGCTTCTGATCCTGGAAACGTGACACCTAATGGCTAAGTAAGGATGTTAGAAAGTTGGAAAGAAAAGTTAATCTTGCTGAGCTATGTTCTTTGCTCCAGTTTGTCTTGTTCAGATGCTAAAACCTGTGTGAAATGTTTTGGTTTATTTGCTGCAGTACTGAAGTCTGGTGGCAGTCAGGATTTGAGGTTATTTGGGTTCCTAGACTGTTCTCTGGATATAAATTAATGTCCTAAAAAGTTCACCTCTCAAACAGATTTCTCCATGGATTATATTGTAGCATCGTAAGTACAGAAAGGATAAAGGAGGACCTAGCTTTTAGTTCATAAAGCACAGGCTGGAAGGAGACTACAGCTGTATTAGCTCGTGGTTGTTATTCAGCAGACTGGAAATACAACATGCTTCCCACTGCTAGTGTTGCAAATATAATCAAATTCAGTATGTTTCAGTTAAGGGAAATGGTTAAATAAAGCATAAAGTTGTGAAGATGAATTTATTGCAGTCCTACATAGAATCCCAGAGTGGTTTGGGTGGGAAGGGACCTCCCAGCCCACCCAGGGCCACCCCTGCCATGGGCAGGGACACCCTCCACTAGCCCAGGTTGCCCAAAGCCCCATCCAACCTGGCCTTGGACACTGCCAGGGAGCCAGGGGCAGCCACAGCTTCTCTGGGCACCCTGTGCCAGGGCCTCAGCACCCTCCCAGGGAAGGATTTCTGCCTCAGATCCCATCTCCATCTCCCCTCCTGCAGCTTCAGGCCATTCCCCTTGGCCTGTCCCTCCCTGCCCTTGTCACCAGCCCCTCTCCAGCTTTCAAGTGATAAACTGCATGGACTAGTTAGTCCAAGAAGGGAGGCACAACAAGAAGGGGTACAACACTTCTCAGAATGGTTGGCTTTTATAGTTAAAGTCATACAGTTAGAAGCAGTAGAAGGTTATTCATCCTCTGCAGTTGTATAGTAAGATTAGAGCTCTTAGGCAAGTCATAGGTTTAACTCCTTTGCCTTCCTGTTGTTGAATTCTTATTGTTGAGCATTCAGGAACACTTGGAGGCAAGAACTGAGTAGGAGTTTAACTGATCTAGTTTAGTGTCTCCAACACTAATATTAGAATGAAAAAAAATAATGTGTTGGTTAAATGAAGAACTGTTGAAATAATATGCCAGAAGAGAAAGGATTAAAATAAGTGTGAAGAAGATATACTTTGATTAATAGCTTCTGAGTAAAAAGGATTAAAAAAAATAAATTACCTAATGTGAAGTATCTGTGGGTACAGTTTTTTATAAATATGTTGAAATAGAAATAACCTTTGATTGGCCTCCATATATACTTGTAAATTACGTGTTGAAAAAATAGCATCTAGCCGTATGACATTAATTCTGTACTTCAGTGTTGCTTTTAGCTTTCTTCCCTGAAAGCCCCGTACCACCTAGGAAAGTAATTTCAGGAATGATAGCTTATTTAAGTATTCTTTATTTAAAAACTAAACCAAATTTAGTTTAGATTTGTGTTTGAGACAGGTCTGTGGTCTGAGTGACTTGGCATGAGGTTGTCGTGCCCAGGTCTTAGCTTGGCAACGGTTTCTGCTCTGAAGTGTCCCCCACTCCGCGGTTTCACTGCCTGTATTTGTGTCCCTGCCTATGGGCTTCCAGGTTGGTCCCAGCTGTCAGAGGATGGAGCTGCCTCTGTCAGGACTCAGTGTCTTTAGGGTTGGATCTCTCAGGGACCATAAACCAAATTAAATGTTTGAACTCTGTAGTGTGATGCTGCATAAACAATGCAAAGTTTAGCCAGATGTTCCTCCTGACTGATTCTCTGGAAAACAGTCCTATATGATAAGAAGCAATATAGATTCCTTGGATGCATCTAGTTTTTTCCTTTCTCCTTAAGATTTCTTGATTTATACTTAAAATCTGCAGAACACATGGTTTCTTTGGCATCTGGCAATGTGTGTATGCAGTCCAGAAAGCCAACTGTGTCCTGGGTTGTGTGACCAGCAGGTCGAGGGAAGGGATTCAGCCCCTCTACTCTGCCCTGGTGAGACCTCCCCTGCAGTACTGCATCCAGCTCAGGAGTCCGCAGGACAAGAAGGACATGGAGCTGTTGGAGCGAGTCCAGAGGAAGCCACGGGGGTGATCTGAGGGCTGGAGCACCTCTGCTGTGGAGACAGGATGAGGGAGTTGGGGTACCTCTAGTGACAGGACAAGGGAGAACGGCCTTAAGCTGAAGGAGGGCGGATTGAGATGAGATCTGAGGATCTGTGAGGGGGGTGAGGCACTGGCACAGGTTGTCCAGAGAAGCTGTGGATGTCCCATCCCTGCAAGTGAGTGGGCTTTGAGGTCCCTTCCAACCCAAACCATTCTGTGATTTATAAAATAGACAACATTTTAGAGTAAATGCTGATTTTCCTAGCCATTTTAGAAATGCAAATAATACACTTTTTAAGGTTGCTGTGTAGCTACTAAACCTGGCATTCAACACAGCGTTTGATCCAATAATGTAAGGTTTTTAGGAGTAACTTGGCTATAGTATGTAAAAAATTATGTTTTAGTTCTATTTCCTGGAGTATCACCAGGACTGAAAGCAGCTACAAGACAAATTTGCTTTAATGTAAGCTCTGAGGCTCTGCTGAGTGTGCTCGGAGTTTTTTTGTTCTTTCTGAGGTGTCAGAGCAGGCTGTGAAAAAAACATCTTTCAAGGTCGGAGTGGCTGTGCTGTGCGTGGCAGTCCTGAGAGAGCAGAGTAGGTAACTTACGTTTCTGTAGAATCCAATATGCAAAAAAAACCAACGGTTTTTCAAATTACACGTGGTATGATGTATAAAGTAGTTGGTTCATGCCTGCTAAGACTAGTTTACCCTCTATCGTTAGAAGCAAAGGAAATTGAGAACGTTTGACAAAAACTGAGGATGAGGAAGGTAGGTTCTGAAACCTCATGGTATGAGGTTGGTTTTCCCCCAGCATCCACAGACGTCTCGCCGAGCAGCTGGCCCAGCCTGTCCTGGCAAGGGAAGGGCAATGCTGCACGCTGAGGGACAGGAGGCTGTGATGACTAGTGGCAGCAAGGGAAATTTCTGTTAAAGCAAGGCCAGACTGTTCCTGTGGGAACTGTTAAACACTGGAACAGGCTGCCCAGGACCTTTAGGAGTCTCTGCCATTGGAGATATACAGAACTTGACTGGGCAAGTTCTTGAGTGACCTGGTCTGACTTTGGAGCAGAGGGTTGTAGCAGAGACCTTTCTGCAATCTGAATTATCCTCTATTTTGTTGCATTTACGAGGCCCTGTTGTATCACTCGGTAGAGTGGGTGAGATGCAGTGAGAGCTCCACTGGTCAGAGCTTCAGGCTGTGGTTTCGTGGTTGCTAAACGGAGTCACACACCCCAGTGTCCCCCTCCCTCTGATACTTGCGTTCTTAGATGTTGAGATAACTCAAGGGCCTTAGTTAGCTGAAAACTGAGCTAGTCCCAAAAATATATAAGTAGTTTTCAGCCAGATCACTTCTCACGCTGACTCGTGTCGTTGTGCAAGTGCTGGTGGTGACAGAGGGACGAACTTGGGAAGAGAACAAGAAACTGCAGTTCCTGACTATGTCTGACTTAGGGCAGTGTCATTCTGTTGGTCTTGCCCTGGGAGTGCAGTAGATGTAATGTGGTGGCTATCTGCTTTGCCTCTTATATCTGGAAAGAACATGACCTGTGGTTTATTCTGGATGGTTGATAAATAGGTAACTATTTGCTCTCTGTCCTCAGTGGTAATGCAGTGATATTTGCAAGGACAGCCTGCATTTATGGGAGTTTATATCAAGCTGCGTTTCTCTTGCAACAAATTTAGCATCTTCACTGCTTGTTGGTTGGTTGGCTTTGCTTGTTGTGTTGGTGACTTTTAAGATATCACCTGTGAGCTGGGTTCACATGTCTGCTGGCTCACCGAAACCGTTCGGAGATAAATGGCTTGTTATTAGCAGATAGCTGTGCTTTCCTCTGATAGTGATAATTTTGTTAATTATTGCCTATTTTCTGAGCTTCCTTCTTCTGAAGAAAGGCAAGGAGAAGCTGTGCAGACCCTATTGACAGCGGAGCATCAGTCAGGACAGCACATACCTGCTCGGCTGCTGGTACCTGGTGTTTGTGCTGAAGCACTTTGTTCTGGTGGTAGACCTGCTGATGCTATGTCAGTTCCAGTTTGGTATGAAACAAGTTTTGATCTCCAAAGCTCTGAACAGGACAGAACGTGGTTACTGAGAGATCACTTCTTCCCTTGCAAATACTGCATTAATTAAGGTTGTCTAAAGTAGTCCATTTAATAATATTGAAATGAAGAAGCTGTGGGAAAATGGGTGGTGTTCAAAGAGGAGGCACTGAGTGTTACATTCCTAATCAGAAATGGTGTGTTTAAACTTAAATTGCATTCGTCTGCTCTGGGAAGATCCTTTGAGGTGTGCGTGGGAAGTAATGGGACACCAGAAAACTTCCCTGACTTTGATCACCAATCATTTTTGGGGTTTATAAATTTTCTATTTGCAGATTGCACTCACAACACTGTAGTAGCCAGTCCACCTAGTTAAAGATGGGGTTTAAAACTGTGTTGTTTCTGTTTCTCTTGTGATCATAGTCCACAGGGCATGACAAAGGGCTCATTTCTCACCGTCACCGTGTTAGCTGGCTGGAGCAGGTAGGGTAGCTCTGCCTGAATGTGAACGTGGCCACATGAAGACGATGTTTTGATGTGTGTTACTGCTCCACGCTGCCAGTGGTCCAACAGGTATTGGGTGCTGGGTGTTGGGAAATACCTGCTATACCTGAACAGGCACTTCCTCAGTGCAGCTGTAGTGGCTTGACGTGAACCCAGGTGAAAGCGCATATTTAATTTTTTTGATTGGGAAATCCAGACGCTGACAAAACCAGACCTTAGTATGTTTTGAAAACTGCTGCTTGTTTTCTTTGGATGAACAAAATCCTTTATCTGGGGGGAAAGTCTGACCCTTCACAGGGCTTTTATAATGGGGAAGAAGAGGGTAACGTAGGACAAACAGCAAAAAAGGAAGGTCCAGGGCTGCCTGCAGCCCATGACTGCAGGTGCTTGGCTTGGTTTTCTCACCCTTTTCACTTTGACTGAAAATAGGAGAGCCAGGCAGTAGCAGTCCTGTTGAGCAGGTAGCCTGAGTCATTATGGTTTGTTAGTTATTTTGAATATTGATAAGATGGAAAGTATTTAAATCTATCTGGGGCACTGAAACAAGAGGTCTGGATACTTCCACGTCAGTGGCTGTGTTATGGTTGAAACAGATCGTTACTAATCTCTTAAATGAGGTGGTCAAAAACATATGCTGCCCTGGTGCTTCAAACACGTACGTAAGGAGTAGGACGAGCATTTCTGTAATAGGTAATTGTTGCCTGTCAAAAGTTACTGCAAAAAACCTGCTTTTTGGAAATGCACTGCAACTAGTAGCACAGAGCGTGGCTGTCAACTGATTGCATTGTGTAACTTCTGCTTGTTGGAGCATTGCAGACAAAGAGTTGCATTTCACTTGTGAGTGCAGGGAACTGCAAACTCAAGGCTGGCTGGAGTGTTTGGGGGTTTTTGTTGAAATATTTTTTTGGATCCAATAATGTTGGGTTCTGGAGTGTTCTAATACTGGAAAAAGTTTAATTTGTCATATTTAAATTTGGGTATTGTGTGTGAAATCGTAGCTTTGAAATATGCTCTTTAAAAGATGTGAGCATCTGTGGCTCTAGCTGGCTGTGGCTGTAGTTGTGAGTGCTCCGTGTTTCTAGAAGACAGCTATTAGTTTTTGTCCAAGTGAATAATCTTTATGGAATCGGGCATCTGTCACATTTTTAACACATTAGTTGGACACAGACCCTTACTGTGGAAAGCACTGAGTATGTGGGAGGAGCAGTTCAGCTGGATGTATTAGTTGCAGTGCCTTTTAGGTTGCTTTTTATGTAATATTCTTTAATGCAAATAAACTTGAAGTTGCAGGGAGGGGCAGCTGAGAAGAGGAAAACTTTCATTACAGACAGCTGACATGCAGAATAATTTCTTTTTATATGCCACCTACCATGTGATGGTTTAAAGTAAATCATAGTTCACTGGGTAAGGTTATTTCTGGTGCAATTCTCCTTTTTGCGTAAGTAGTCCCATACCAGCACATCTTGCTTTACCCTGAGATTTGATGTGTTAGTATTGTGCTGGGTAACTGTTACTGGGTATCGGGCTCAAAGAACAGAACTCTTGGTGGATTTATGAAATAAATTACAGATGAAGGTAAAATAAATTTTGCCAATTGTTGCTTTCTGCTTTGGATTATAACACTAATTGTAGTTGAAAATAACATTAAGATTAAAGATACAGACTGCAATGGTTTCAGACAGCCTTTCTTATGAAATATTCATGCATTTAGGGCTTTTAGCTCATCAGATCACTTATAAAGTACGAGGGATTACAGTATTATTATGGCTTTGTCTTGTTTCATGAATACACTGCATTGGCGTATTGATCACTAGAATGCACTCAAATTTAGAATAAAGCTTTCTTAGGAATCTCATTTAAAATGATCAAACAGATGTTTTAATGCTCCGGGGCACTTTCTCAGTGGTGTTATTCCAAGAAAGCGGGTCTTTTCCTTTATTCTGTGATTTCAATACTTTGTGGCCTCTGTCTGTTAAAGGAACTGTTTGCTCTAAACCCTCATCATAAACACAATACCAAGTACAAGACAATTTAGCACTACAGCGAGCTCGAGCGGGGTAGTAGGGTGGCTGAGCATGCCGTTACTGGGTGTCAGAAAAAGACAAGTCATGTTTACAGAGCTGAAAGGCCAAAACTTCTTTTATTGTCCTTTTCATGCCAAGTTCATGTTAACTGCATCTGTATGGGCAGAAGTTCAAAAAAGTTCCTAAATACATTTGAAAAAAACAGTGACGGTATTGCCCATGCATTTGTATGGCGGATGTTGTATTTGTAGAGTTATTCTAGAAAAAGCAGTTGAATGGGAGTTTTAACTTCGATGGAAAGGTGTCCTGACCTAAGTGGAAAGCACAGAAATTGCGGATAACTGCAATTAACATTCAAATTAAGTGTGGTAATTTCTAAGGTCTTGCTCAGAGTGCGGAACTGACTGTCTCCAGGCCATATGTTGAACAAATTTGCAACATGGAAAGATTTAACGTGGGAGATTATTTTTTTTCCTATTGCTTTACATCTTATCATTTCAGAGAGACACAAAAAGCAGAAGGCTTTTGTCGTTTCTGTTTGAATACTGTTCGTGAGGTGGAGAGGAAGAGCTGGCTGATGCCAGTGGCACTCATCTTGTTTGCTGCTGTAGGATGTGTCCTTCCTTCCTTCTGAGTTAAACATAGCGTCTCTTCTTCTGGGAGCAGGAGTCCAACTGCCCGCGGGGTTTTTTGTTGTTGTTGTTTAAAGACAGCTGTATAATAAGCTATTTTGGTTGTAATCAAGCTTGACCTATAAATACTGAAATGGCTCATATAAAACCAATTTAAACTGTAAGAACTATTTCCTTTAGGGGTTAGTGTCACCTTTTATTTTCCATAAAGGAAATTCCAGGATAGATTGCCAAAGTGGTTTTGCCCTTTTAAGCCTGGCAGATTCAGGAGGATTTAAAAACTTCAGAGAGCTCCTAGCGCAGAGGTCAGATCTGCCTGCGGTTCGGTTCTTGATCCTCCTGGTCTGAAAGTTCTTGCTGCGATGCCCTTCAGGCTCTAGCATGGAAGTGTTAATAACATTCTTGAATATTCCTTCAGTTAAAATCTTCAGAGAGAAGAAAATGTCATTTTTGTTGTAAAAGCAAATTCAGTTTCTGCCCTGCTCTGTCCCCAGATTCCAGGGAGCAGCATTAAGGGACTGAGCTAAATACTGAAGGATTAAGTACCATCTTAAATGGCTTCATTTCTTTATAAAAAGTCATAAACCTGTTACTTTTTCCTCTATTTTAAGTTAATTCTGTACATGACTGCTATTCAGGTTCCTATCAAGCCTTAAAATCTGCCGTGAAAACATTTCAAGAGGTACAATTCTACTTTACAGTGCTAAAATACACCCATCATTAAGTGTATTTGGGGACTCATTACATGGATACTCATTGCTGTAGGGGTTTTATTTAAACTGATAAACAATGTAGTATTAATAAGTGGCCATATGGTAAGCGAGGCTTTTCATTCAAAAAATCATCGTTACAACGGGCGTTTAATTAGCCGCAGTTGCGTGGGAACGGTAGGTGGTTTGGTTGCTTGTGGCTGACGCACACTAAACAGTATTTTTTAAGGCAGTGAAAATCTCTAGACTGCATATGCAAACCTGACCTTTAGATCGGTCCACGTGGTCAAATCCAGTGTATACACGCAAACTGATTATTGCAGCTTTGCCAGGAAGATTTAAAGAATCTTCGTATTTTCTGGAATTTGTAAGTTAGCCCAGTCCCCTGAAAAGCTGGGCAGTGGTCCATGCTAACAAACAACACGTTTTTAGAGGCTTAATATTAGTCTTAGAATTTATCACTGATGGGTAGAAATAAGTTTGAAGAGCAGTTTAAACCTCTACAATTTTTTCAAGAAGTTTCCAAGAAACTTTAATCGGGAGGAAGCTGTAGTGGTTTCCCATCGAAGATTTGATGCTGGAGAACAAATAAGGACAAACTGGATTCCGGCCCCCGGCAGCGACCAGTGTCTGGTCACTATTACTGCAGAAATAAAACAATTAAAGTGCAAGCTAAACTGGCAGTGACAATCTACCTACCTCATGTCACTTATTTACTCTTAATTATATAAACCAGGAAGAACATAGTTAAGAACGTTGCCAAGCTACTATCAGTACAGCAAATTATTCTTACCAAGTATAATGTAGTTGGTGTTTTGCTATGGTTGAGCCTCCTAGAGTCTGTCTGGAATTTAATCTGTGTTAAAAAAAGGTCAGAACATTTTTTTCCACTAAAGAAAATGGAGTTTAAAAAAATGTATAGGACTTAAAGAATCAGTGGCAAGTTGTGGATGTGGTAGACAGCAGATGGAGGAAGTCCCATGAGCGACTTCTAAAGTTTATGCCCTTTAACGTTTGCATGTTTTGCTGATGCGGAAGGGGGGGAAGGAAATGTTTTTCTTCTTCTTCTGAAAAAGCTATTGAGAACTCCTCCGAATTGTGTGAACCCCTCTGCCGAAAATTCTCAAGTAGCTTTAGATGAGAGAGGAGAGATGGCCGAGTGCAGCCATGGTGTTGCTGGGGAGGACCTCTGCTCTGCCGGCGGGCTGCTGCGCAGGCTCAGCTCTGCCATTCATCGCCGTTCTGCTTCCATAATGCGGCCGCACAGTACTTCCTATTAAACTATTTTATAGGTATATAATTGAGAAAAGTCTCTTTTGTCCTAAATCTGCAAAGTTTGGTGGACGTCTTTCCTCCTGTTTGCGGATCAGTGCTCATTAGTATTAAATTTGCAGCAGTGCTGCAGTCCGTTCGGAGGGGAGGCTGCCAATTACAGCGAGTGACGTAGCATTTTGTTCTAATTTGGGGATGCAGTCTGTGTTGGTCTTTGAGTTTTGCTCCTGGCTTCCTTTCCCCTGTCTTTGTCTGTCTGGCACATGTCCCTAGCAACTTTCTGCAAATGCAGACCAATAGGACAAAAAATAAATTAGCCGTTTCAGCATGGCAAGCTTTAGCTGCCCAAAGTACTCATTCCTTGCCTGGAGTGCTTCTATAGCAAAGCAATTTAAAATGAATGAGTAGGCAGTCACTTCCATAGAAGTTAGCATTATGATATTCAAAATTGCAAGTTCAGAGTGAAGCTGGCTGCCGACAAGATTACAGACCGAGGAAGATCAATCTCAATGTGTTTGCACATAAAACAACATTTTCAAATTACAGAATTATTGCTATTTTCAAAGAAGTTTGTTTCTCTGACTTTTTGTGCGTGCTGTAGTTAATTTGCCCAAAGCTCCAGTTCAGCACAACGCTGAAGTCAGAAAGGACGACTCTGTGGCGTGAGGACTTTACCCCTTAGCCCAAGGTTTTTTGGCTCTGGCCCCGCACCGGTAACCTTCGCAGTGCACCATGGAAGATGTGAAATTATGCAGAAACTGGTGATTTGGATGCAGTTCGGAGGAGCACGCGGTCGGGACTTGAGTTTTTGAGAGTGGATGTGTGCAAGATTTGAAGGCCGATCTCTTGCCTTTTCCAGTTGAACACTTCAAATAAGATCTCAGAACAATTTTGGTTTTTTCTTGTGTTTTCAAATACCTGTTCACTTATTTGGCTTGTCACTAGCTTTATTTTTTTGCCTATGCTTCTCCTTGGGGTTTTTTGTTTTTATCTAGTACTTCAAAAAACAACAAAAAAAAAGAGTGTATTTAGATTTAAGTTACTGAATGGTAATTGCCTCTCACTTGGGCAAGGTACGTCATTAAAATGTTGCTGCCACCTTGTTTGTAAATTTTGAAAGTTCTCTTTTGGAAGTATTAGAATGTTAGAGTATTGAAATATTGTTGCACTTACCACTAATCACCATGAATTCAGTTTATAGTTACTTTATTAAAATGCTTTTTAGCACAGTAGTGGTTCAGGATTTGATTCAATTCCCAAGTCTTATTGTAGGGAGCTGGAACTCACTTAGGAGTTGGTTCAGTTCTTGGGCTTCCCCCAAGGTGCACGTGTGTTTCTCAATGTCCAAAATACCCATTTTCTAATGCTGAAGTTACCAGGGTATTAAATAGGTTGATTAGGCAATGTAAATGCCTGCCTGGAACCAAAATGTTTTCCTTGTTTTTATAAGAAGTAACCCAGGTTTTGGCCTGCATTGAATTTAGGAGGGGCTGGAGGTGTAGAGCAGAGTCAGTGGTGCTCCGCGGCTGAGTAGGGACTCATCCCACACCACCGCTGTGCATACAGTTAGTTACACAATTGTTGCCTTGATGTGTATTTGACGTGATGCTGAGAGCAGTCAGTGGAAATGGTAATGTTTTCACTGTTAGAATTGTAAAATTGAGGGCAAGATTCCTGCCGTAATGTAGAAAAGATGTATGCTGTTATATAATGTTAATCTATAAAATACATTTGCTTGGGTGTCAGATACGGCAGTGATAGTGAATAATAAAATAGGGGCAGCCTCTGAAGATTGTGTGAATGGAAGTCTGTCAAATTGTACTTTAAAGTTATATCGAAGTCCTGCTTTCTGCTTACTCTTGTATTTTATTTTTTTATCATTATTTTTGTTTTTCCCCCTCTTCCCTTTCATTTTTCTGATGGTGGTGCCCTCAGGAAAGGTGGAGGAGGTTTTCTGTGTACCCTAAAGACAGAGAGATTGACTGCCTCGGGGAAGGGACTTGGCAAGGGAGTCGGTGGCAGTGATTTTTAAGTAAATTCCATGCTAACTAACAGGGTAAGTCTATGGTGGTGTTTGTCTTGCTAGTTTTTAGGGGAGCTGTCTGTTAATTAATTGTGCGATTTGCAGACAAACACCCTTTCATTTGTGATCCACCATCCCTCTTTCCCAGCACGTTTCCGTAGCTCGCGTGTAACAATTGCGTAATTGTTGACAGCTTTGATTAATATTAGGGAAGTATTTAATGCGCTTTCGAATTCATTGAGTAATTTAATATCTAAGAACACGGTGTATAACAAATAACTAATTAGGGAGCAGATGGTGAGTGGGGCTGTCGTTCGGCAGTGCCGGGGCTGGGTGGCCGATCCGGCACGGAGCTGCTGGCAGTTTGCAGCCTACGGTTTGGCAACGCCGGTCCTCGGTGAAGCCAAGGGTAGAGCTCCGGGTCTCGTGTTTCCAGCCTTCACTGCTGTATCATTCATTCTATTTGTGGGTTTTTTGGTTGTCTTTTTTTTT
>VXBL01002384.1:190816-214917 GCA_013400195.1 Aramus guarauna | reverse complement strand
TTTTTTTTTTTTTTTATTGTGGATCTGTCAGTTTTAGTGTGATTTTGATCATCATAAATCTTGTCTTTGCAGAAGCGCTGGATTTGAGTTTGTTTTGCAAACACGGCTAGGAGTAATGAAGGGATTTTAGTGGAGTATTGAGCAATGTTTAATAGACACTTTAAAAAAAAATCCACTCCTTTTCACGGCCTAGTTTATAGCAACTTACAAAACTGGCATGAAGAACATTTACAAGTTCAAAATTAAACAGGTTTGTTTATAGTAGCCATGATTCAGTATTTAACTGCCAGGGTAAAAATAACCAAGCCATGGGGCTGAAATGTCCCAAGAATCTGCCCCTCTCGGGGAAATGGGAAAGCGATGGCCGCTGGGGTAGGGCAACCAGTGCTGGAGTTCACGCAGCTGTCGATGTGTTTCTCTCCCAAATCTGTAAAATGCTGACAGAACATTTTGCCTTGGAAATGTTAAATATTTTGGTTTCCGCATGTGAAAATCAGACCGCTAGAAAAAGGGAGGTGTGGGTGATGAGCAAGCCAGCGCTCAGAAGGAGGTCACTATCTTTTTTTCTTCCCTAAAGCCGGGTGAGTTGTGTTTGCTCCCTGCCCCTCGCTATCCCAGGGCCACCACGGTGCATCTTTCCAGGGAACAGCAAGAGAGCAAAATACGGGTCAGGGTAACAGCGCACGCCGCTGTCAGAGCTGTGCCTTGAGAGGCCATTTCACCTTGTCTCTAAGAACTGGTGCTTGTGGTTTGGCGTGTGCTCGTTCGGTGCCTCGCTTTTTACTGTTCCTTTTCTCTCGCCCTTTTTCAAAATAGGGCTGTGCGTTGTGCTGCTTGAGCTGTCTGCGTTGGTTTGCTGTCATCTGTCTTCAGTCCTATAGCTGAGACTGTGTCAGCACTTTCACTAAAAATCCTTCTTTTCAGGTATGTACAAATTGGATCGAAGCACATGCTTGTAGCAAGAGCTGCTTGAATGAACTCTGCTTTGCTGTAGACTCACTTCCTATTATATTTGGAAAAATATTTAATGAGGATCATGACAACTTCATTATCTGTTTCTGCAACATTTTGATTTATGTGGTTCCAAGGTGGCACATGCCTGTGGCTCTGCAGTGTTGAATGCAGAGCTGCTGAAAAAAGACACCCCCCCCCCAAAAAAACAAACAAACAAACAAACAAAAACCTTTGAAAAACCAAATTACTAGTTCTTCATTTAAACTTCTTATGGTTCTAGAATTAAAAGGGGAACAATTGCTTCTTTTATCCCTTGGAAATGCTCTTGGGAAGAGCAAGTAGCCACGTAAAGCTAGACCATCTCACCTGGGGGTTGAAGGACCAGGGACGCTTTCCAAGGGCTTGTTTCGCCGTGCCCGCGCAGCGCTGGCAGTGCAGGACGGGCATGTGTATGCCTTGCCCGCGCACCGGGAAATACCCCCTCGCCTTCTGCCTCTTTACTTCCACGGTCAAAGCCTGCGAGCGGGACGGGACCCTGCTGCCTGGGCTCTTGGAGAAAGACGGCAGCTGCCCGTCGATGTTCGGGTACATCTGCACTCCCCAGGCTGCAGGCTCGGGGGTCGGCCGGGGCACAGCAGGGCTTCTGCGTGGGCTGGAGAGGTATGGGACAGGATGCCGGATTCGTTTGCCAGGGACCCCGATAGCATCGGTGTCTGATGCTTCTGTTTCCTGCGTGCGGTGATATGTTGCTTGGAACTGTGCCGTGCCTCCCCGCAGAGCTGCGATGCCGAGATTGTGCTGCTTGGCTGCAGAGGTACGATGTGCTTGCGCAGGCAGGTATGTTTCTTACCAGAAAGAAACCTGATCGATGCTGTAAAATAATTTTACTTTGTAGATGTTGCAACAGTCATTGGATTTTACCGTGGCAATGCCGATTGCGCGCGGTTAAGTGATGGTTTCCCCCCTTTGTGATCCCTCAGGGTCACTGGGCTGCCTTAAACGTAGCCGGCTTTCTTCTGCGTTCTTGATAGTACAAAGTATTACATTACTACGTTTTCATCTCTTAAAATGCATTGCAAACTTGACAGAACCTCAGGCAGGGTTAGGCTGACCTCAGCTTGTCTTCTGTAAGTGAAATTTTGCATAGAGTATATTAGGAAGAAGAAGTCCGATGGGTGCATGGTGATTTGATTTAAGCAGCATGCATCTCTCCTGCAGAAGAAAATTGTCTTTTTGTTGTTGGAAGAGCAAACTGGGGAGAGGAGGATAGAGCCCGGAGAGCGCAGGAAGCTCCCGAGCGCTGGGAGATCCACAGGAGCCGGCTTTCGGGTGAGGGTTTGATGAATCCCCCTTGTCAGAAAGGAGGGAGCCTGTTAATTTGTTAAAATGTGGTGATGTCTATTTAAACTTACCGACGGGACGTGCGCTCCGATCGCAGTGGGAGCCCAGCCAGTGCCCTCGGTGGCGTTTCCAGCCCCGCTTCAGCTGCTCTGTAACGCCTGCCCCAAATGCCAGCGCCTGCCCGAGCGGCACGTGGGAGCGCGGAGGAGCCGATGCCTCCCCCTGCCTCCCGGTCCAGCCCTGGCCTGCTGACTCACTTGGTACTGACTCCGTTTTTAAACCTCTTTGCTGATCTGTTATCTGTAGCTTCTTCTTCACACGTTTCCCAGGGTTTCTGGGGTAACGCTTTCCCATGCGGATGCAGGCACGGTGTGCCGCGGGCGCGAAGGCAGCGGGGAGGGAGTTTCAAGTACGTTGGAAGAAGGGATGTGGGAAGCTGGATCCTGTTGACTTTCCATAGCAGTTGGTCATTGAACTGTTCTTTAAAATGCCTAGCCCTGGGTTAGCTGGACAATGAATGGTCAGAAATCGAGGGAGGATAGCTGTCAATACGTGTTTGGGGATGAAATCCATGGTATTGTGGTAAAAGGCCTTGCCAGAGGCAAGGGAAAAAATGAGGAAGGTGTGTGAAGTTTTTGCAAATGCAGTCATGAAATAACGGGTACAGAGGATTGTGGACAGAAGTGACAACTTCACATAAATCCAGTAAAAATTGATGTAAAGAAAACAAACAAGCTATTTAGATAATTATTTGAAAATAGTGCGTAAAAGAGAGAAGTACTTCTCCCTGTCATGGCAATCTTTTCCCGCCATGTCTGCAGACTGTATTTTATTGCTATCAAATCCGGTAGACAAAAATAAGGAACTTGAAATTTTCATTTAAAAAAAAAAAAAAAAGAAGAAAAAAAAAAAACCCAAACAGCAAGTAACTTGTGCTCCTAAATGAAATCTCAAGCCAACAAGGCGGCAGGGTGAGCCGCCCTCTCCTGAGCCGACGGGAGGTGAGGAGGACGGGCAGGAGTGCGGTCCTGCCGCAGCCCGGGCTGGAGGTGGAGGAGGATTTTGGGGTCGTGGCTCGGCTGCGTCTGGCCTAGCGTGCCCCGAGCAGGACGGCGGATGTGCTGTGGGTCTGGGAAAATGCGACTCGTCAGCCGTGGTTACTCCGTTGTCAGACTGAAGCTTCGTCACTGGATGAGGGAGATTGGATGGCTGAGCTGGTGCCGCTCAGGAGCTGCATAGCACAGGGACAAGTTTTACTCCTCGCTTCCAAAAGCCAGTGCAGTCCTGTATTAACCAGAAATGTGAACTTGGCAGTTTTGAGCTTGATTTTTACTTTTGTACCTAGAAGGTTCAATTTCGTGTCCTTTTCCAGTGGTTTACCTTAACTACAAGTCCAGTTTGTAAAGTGTTTTTTTTTTTTAATGACATAATCAAGTAGAAATTGTGTTTTGCCATTGGCTTCCACCTGACCCTCCCCAATCTTTGACTGCCCCAGAGACAAGGTTAAATTGTGCTGGAGTTCCTGTTTTTAAGGTAGTTTGATTCGAGTATTTAGACATTGCGTAGAGCTCCATTGATAAAGCAAAGAGCAAATTTTGGCATGTTTTGGTTTGAAGCCATGAAGAGATGTGATGCTTGCATATGCTGTAATTTGAAAAGCAATTAATTCTTCTTTTTTTTTTTTTTTTTTTTTTTCTTCAGTCCCTTGTAGGGAGCCTGAAAAAACCTTCAGTAAGGCTGCTAACACTGATGAGAGATCTTTTATGCCAAGGTATGAGTTTTTTAATGTTTTCGATATATTTCAAGTGAAATTGCTAACTGTGAAATCATTGGCAGTTGGGGAAATTTGAGAATTGATGTGTGTATAATGCATTGTTTAAAATAAAAAGTTGCCTGAATCTTGTTTCCTGTAATGTGGAAAAAAAAACCCTGAAGCTTTGTGTTGTCTTTCCTGATGTCCTCTGCTATTGTCCAAAATACAACTCTATGATGACAGTCTGCAGTTTTTCTTTTTAAGGCTGAGTCAAGAATGTGTCTGCTCTGATCTTTATTTTTTTTTAAGTTTTCTGTTATCATCTTACTTAATGGAGATTATGTCATCAGTTATGGCCAGCATTTCATCAAGTTACGCAAAACCATCAGACCACATGCTCTTACCACTGTCTTCCTCACATTGAGCAGCATATCTGCATCTCCTGTTAAGTGTAGCTCCATCAGTCTTTGGAGAAGGATGGAGAAACCAATAAATACAAACTGCCTTCTTCAGATGTATAAAATTGTACTCGGGCATTTGCATTTCACAAGGGGCACATCACATTTCAGGTTAGCGTGAAGTTCCTGCACCCACTCTCTTTCAGTGCTGTGTTCACTTAGCTTCTTTGTTTATGCCTGCCTCTCCCTGCCACCCAAACTATAAACTTCTTGATGAGCTGGTGAAACTTCTGGAATAGGAGCAGCTACTTTTTGTGTCGGGTTTATCTCCTGAAGGGCCTCGCCACTCTCCCCACACCACCCACCCCGCAGCCTCTGCCTGGTTTCTTCCACTGGCTGGGAAATACCCTGAAAGTTTTGCTGCTTTGTACCCTGATTCAGCCACTCGGTTGCAACAGGGTGAAAGGGGATTCGTGCGGTTAAGAGAGTGTGCGAGTGCTTGGCTCAGTAAAGATGCAGGTGAGTGGGCGCTTGGAGCCGTGTTTGAGGTTACAGCTTCATCTGTGCTTCCATCCATCTGCTGGTCCTTCTCAGAGATCCTTCTGCCATCCTGCCCGCACTGCCTTTCATTTTTGTACATTAAAACACATCTCCTGCGTCTTTTCTTCACCTTCCCATCTATTCACAGGGCAGGGCCCTTTGCTCTTCCTTCAGGAAGGAGTTGGCCATCCTGGGGCTGATGCTGTCGATAGCTGAGTGTCTGTTTCTGTCACATCCCAGGCAGTGTTGGTGACAATAGCAGCAGCAAAGAGATGCTCCTGTTAAAGGATAAAGAAAAGAAGAGATTAATCCTGAGGTGTCAGGTGTTCTGCAGTGTAGAAGCAAAGTTTGCTCATTATTAGAGATGAAATCTGAACCCTACTGTTTTATTACTCCCTATTTAAAGTGGACGTACAGGTGCTGGGTAGGTTGGAGAGGCTGGTACAGTGGGGAGGAGGGAGCCTGCTGCTCAGGGCAATGATGGGTTAGTTAATATGAGATGTGCTCTGTGCCCCACGCTTGTCCTGCCGTAGCTAAGTGACTGTGTGTGTATGGGAAAAGGGAGCATGAGACGTGCTCACCTTTTACTTTATTTTTGCACTATGGCATTCAGAACTAATGAGACCAGTCTCACAACATTTATGACAACACTAAAAGTTATCATTTTTACACTCCTTAGTGATCACATTCCTTTTTTGAATCGAAAGAAACTCTTAACACCCATCATTTCACTCCATTTTGAAATGTAGTCGTTGCTTGACAGCGCGCAGCTCCACTACACAGAGCTCTGGATGGAAATGAATGCTACTGTGTCTAACTGTATTTAGGTGGGCATAAGCAGTTGCGAAATGAAAAGTTGGCTGGGATGCGGCATAGTATTTCTTGAGCTCTCTATTCATGTTGTATAGACAGATAACATTAACATACTTGTGAAAGCGCTACAAGATAATTAAGGCGTGTGGGATTTACAGTAATAAGGCTCATGCATTTTAGAATCTTGGTTTCGTGTTGCGCCTGAAAAAAAAACCCCACCAACCAGCAACTACTGTAGAAAAGAAATGAGAAGTTAAGTCTTGTACTGCTACCAGCTGAAACTTTCCCACAAGTATTTTTACTATAAATAAGAAGTGAAAGAGTTCACAGCTAAATTTACCCCTTAGCTTGATTACTTTCTGGGTTTTCTTGGGTGGAACAGACTGTGGAACTGTAGGAAGATGAAGATAAATTGGATCAGTAAGTTGCATTTATACTTTATAAAAAATGCATCGTCTCTTAATTTTTAAGGATTATCAGGGGAAAAGCATTGCTAGTTGGAATTCCCCTCTCCTTCCCATTCAAAATCATGATTTGTGGAAAAAACGGAACTGAATGTTACTTCTCAGGGAAATTTTCAAGCAGAAGAGCTTGCAGCTGCCAGAATTTTAACCAAAAATGTCAACGCACTAGAGTGCATAGACATTGCTTGCTCTGCTTTTAGCTATTCAGTTACAGTTCTAAAAAAATCCCTTTCAGTTTGACTTAGTTTCACAGTTTCTATGAAGTTAAGCAACTGCAGCTCAGGTTTCAGGAGTTGCAGAAAAACTGTCCCGAGGTGCTTAAAACTATGGGCTGCTGCTGATAGCTTCAGCTTTATTCCCCACTAAGACTTGGGCGAGGGAAGGGCAGCTTGGCTCCGTGACTGCAGAGAGCCTCAGCGTGAGCCAGCCCTGTATTTCTGTTGTTCTGACTTAAAAATGAGCTTCAAGTTGTGCTACACTGGCTGCGGAATTTGCATGCCTCCAGCTGCACGTGGGATTTTTTTACATTATTTTTTATTATGTGCTCGTGTCACATTTTGAGCATAAAACATGCTGTGTGGTTGAGGGGTGAGGGTTTTAGAAGGAGGGTGTTTGGGCAAGGTCTCCGTAAGGTGTTCAGCCCAGCAGGATAGAGCTGAGCTCCGACAGAGCCACTGGCTGCGGCTGTGTACGTGGGCTTCTTCTGTGACTCTGGGTCACAGCTTTCCCTTGGGAATTCAAATGATAGGGGGAAAAAAAATAAAATCCCAAACCCGTCCCGATTTAATGATTATATAAACTTGAGACACAGATTGTCAGGGAGTTGTCCACAGTTGCGAAGCTAAAAATACAATCCCTGTTCTTCGCAGACTGTTGGTTAACAACAGTAGTCGACAAGGTGATACATTTCTCTATCAAACTACTTGGAATACATTTTTATTTTTAAAGCAATCCTCCAACTGTAGCCAGTGAACCCATAAATCCTGTGGCAAAGTTAGTTTGAGAAATGCAGCTTGCCCAGGCTCATAGCACTTGTGTTTCTGAAGCCTTACTTGGGAAGAAAGTGCTATCTTGCTGGGGGAAGAGGGGGAAGATAATTAGCTGCTGAGGTCATTGTTTGCTTGAGCTTCGTTGATAGGGACAGCCCAGCCTGGCTTATAATGTAAACATAGTGTAAAATGTTTATCACCAGCTTTGTCATTTGCCTTATTTGTCAGGGAACCTCGGTGAGAATGAGAAGTTTTCTGGTGCTACGCAGCGAGTTGAGGGAGTTGCGAGATTTCCATAAAAAGGCAGAGTCCTTGCTTGGGCGAGCAGAGAGGTTCTGCCTTGGCAGCTGTACGTTAGGCCTGACCTTTTCCAGAGAGAAAATACTGACCTACATCCTTCCTTGCAGGGGGGGTGGGTGGGAGAAGTAAACCTCTCTACTTGCATCTTTCTGATCTAATTTTCTTGACCAATACTGTTTTATGCTATAAAACGCTGAGAATGCATAGGGGGGGCAGCCGGAGCTCGTACTACCTGGTGCAGCTGGGAGCAGGCGTGTGTGGCTGCGCGGTGTCTGGACCATGGTGTATTCATCCTCTTCCTCTCCGAGCACCACCAGGCTCACGGGTCCGGCTTTGGGCATCTCATATAAACTGGGGCTGTCGGAGCAGCCAGCTAGACTTAATGCCCAGGTGGAAAAACAAAAAGCATAGTAGTTACTAAAGAGCTTTTTCTTCTCAGGAGTATCTGGAGAAGGGCAGCGTGTTGCTGTTTTCGGAAGACAGTGTCATAAATTTGTACGTGTAGGTACGCTTTTTAACTGTCAGCTTTTTTCCTGCTTTCCAGATCGTCGCTATTTGAACAGACCACACCATGCGTGAGTACAAGCTAGTGGTCCTTGGTTCAGGAGGTGTGGGGAAGTCCGCTTTGGTGAGTTTTGGGAAGCAGTTCTGAAACCGATACACAAACTTCAAAATTGGCCTATTTTACTGCAGACAATGCTCATTAAATGCATTCAGACATTTCTATTAACATGCAGAGTGACTTCTGTGTAGCTCCTGCTGAAATAGCTGTGAATGTGTCACATTTTGGAGAAGCAGCGGGTGATTAATTGCAGTTACAACAGTTAGCATTTCATTTCTGCTTCCCGCATGGGTGTAATATTGGAAATGACTGCTGTCTGTACTGAAATATGAAAAGCCTACGCTGAAACAGTGACTGAAGTCTTGCCGTGCATGGCAGTGAATCGGCGACGGTTGCAGCCTTGCGTACCTTGGAGGCTGCATGTTTTCTGTCCTGGGTACAACCTGGATGAGCAGCCTGGACTGAAAACATGGAGCAGAATGAGAAGTCCCCTCCAGCGTGTGCGGTGCAGAGGGATAAGCAGACCGATGACACTTTGCACTCCTTAAGTACTTGTGTTGTTTTTAATAAGAGGTGCACATAGCCGAGTTGATAGTAAGGCATTGTAAGAGAGATTTCTGTCACCTATTTATCACAAATCAGTCAAGCAGCTTGCTCCAACAAGAAAGGCAAAGAACTGGTCAAGTGTAAAGTTATCTAAAACAAGGAACTACACTGTGTTCCTTCTCACAGAAGATGATAATAGCTGACCAGCCGTTCACGTCCCAGAGCTGGTGCTTGCACTGTTTATTCTGCTGAAATGAGCTGCTAATAATCATGGTAAATCACCCACAGAATCCAGGTGAATAGGAGGAAAGATTATTCAATTAGGTATCAAATTCAATATATTGTTTTTTTAGAGATCCCATCCTAATCTTCACAGGATGTAGGGGTAAAAAATTTTGGGTACACACTATTCTTCCACAGCAACTTAAACAATCTGTATTACTTTTTCCACCAGCATCCCCTCGATGGTCCTGCACTTGTTACGTAATGTTGAAAGACTCACTAGGTAAAATGAGGCACTTATTAATATGCTGTACATCAAAATTATTCAGCAGCTGACATACTTGAATTTCCTTATTTGTGATGTAAAGTCTGAGTCCATCCATCACTGGCCTTTTTAAAGGCTAAAATGCGAATACTTAGTCTGCTACACAAAAGTTAAATTATTTTTTGACAGATTAGGTGCTAAGTAAGCATATATTGCAATTCATATGCAACATTGATCCATTATGTTTATAGCAGGACACAATAAGTGCCAGTTAGCAGCTCAGAGTGAATAATATTTAGCTTTCAAGATGACCGTCTACTTATTTACAGGCATTAGCAAGGAGAGGTTACAAGGTAGGATTTAAAATAATATGGAGGTCACTTTAAAATTTCTTTCTTCAAACTGTATAAACTGAAATGTCTAACAAAGAGGCTGGTGTTCCTTTTCAGTTCTGTGTTTTCATTACAATATGGTGTTGTTTCACTGCAAATCCTTCTTATTGTTTTAACTCTTCTGTGCCAATACGATGCTGATTGTGCCTTCTGGTAAGATGACAGGATAGCAGAAATCCCTTCGTAGTTACTGAGGCACAGTTATTTTGCAACTTCTTTATAAGTGTTTCCTGGACAGTAGCTTTCTCCCCATTTCTAATGAGAGTAGAAATCTTCTGGACTGTTAGCAGGTAGACAGTATTACTGGGAGTATCCAGTTGTGCATAGTCCTATATAAAACTAGAAGCCAAGGTTGGGACGCACAACCCCCAAACTAAAGTCTTGGGTCCACGCATAACCTCAAAACAACCTCAGATTTGTATCGTCTCCCTTGGCCTCTTTTTCCACCTGTAATCAATAAAAGTACAGTACATTAGAGGTGAAGAATATTACATGAATGAGGTTGAATGTAACTGTAACTATGATTGTATGTAACGGGTGTCTCGGTGAACACGCAAGCACCAGTTGAGATAACAAAAGTCTGTGATTTATTAGAAATAAAACAATTTGAGAAGACAACGTGGGTTTAGTTAATTTTCTTTCAGCGCAATACTGCATTTGCAGAGATAAAATAAGGCTCTGAGTGTTGTGTTAGAAAGATGGAATGCTCTGAGTGGTTTGTCAGATTCTCTCATTGAAGGCTGGTTCACAAACACATTGCCCAGAATAGAGCGGTACAGATGTGACCGACTTCAGTGCTCAAATGTGAGCAAACAGCCACCTTCTTTGGACTCTCTTTGGTTAGTTGCTGTGCTAAGAATCCTTAAATACAATCTGTAATCTACAGCTCTTACGGTTGGTTTCCATTGCTGCCATAACACTATAATCCATGTTAACAGATCTCAGTAAAATCATTATAATAAGATACGACTATTATCTGAAGGGCAGACCGGGACAACCATTCAGCGTGACAAGAAAATATTGGAGAAGCAAAGGCTTTGATCGTTAGAGTGTAAAATAGGTTTATTTAGTGATGTAGGATGATTTTTAAATGAGGTAGTAGAAATCTTTTCTTTCTATATTAAAAGAAAGCAAACCAAGAGGAACTGCTCAGTGTCCAGCATACAGCGAGATGTTCTGCACGTATCTGGCATATTGCGCTCTGAAAGTTTGCAAGTACTTGTGTGATTTTTTTCTTGTAGAAAAATCTCAGCCTTCTGTCCAAACAAAATACAGCTTCTCGAAACAGGTAGCGACTTTGCAGAATTTGTATTAAAAAGCTTGTGGAAAGTTCAGTTGGCAAAAGATAGTCGTTGTGTTTGTTGATTTTTTAAAGAGACAAAATTAAGTGCTGGGATCTTTGTGCTTAGTTTTATAAACAAACACCACCTTGTTTTAAAACCACCAGCCAAACCTCCGGATGCTCCTGTGCTCCGTTACTACGTTAGTGCTGATCATTATAGGTAAGAGCGTGGGGATGCAAGGCGACAGAGAAGAGCAAGGTTTGTCTTGCAGAGGGCAAGTAAAGCTGCGGACTGGCAGGAGCCAAGACATGCCACGTACAGAGCTGGAATGTCCAGAGATGGGCCACATCTGAATGAGAACTTGATGGGAAACGTTTAGAGTAGATTTGCTTTGAATAATTATATAGGGAAAGAAAGACTTCCTCTTTAAAATGAATGATGTCTCCTTCTTTAATGGTTTAATACAAATTGAGTATTTGGAGATGCTCCAGATTTAACTTGCTGCTCTGAAATACGTCTGTGCTCTGGGTACATAATCCAGAGTGGCTTCACTGTCACTCTAAGGTGATTGAATCGAAATGTGGGTTTTCTGCAGTGTACACGTTGCCAGTTCTTCTGCTCTAATTTCATGTTGTCTGTATTTGGTGATTTTTATTCTTCTAAAGTTGCTGGCACTGAAGTAAAGGCATTTTTGAGAATATCATCTTTGATGAAAAAGCAAGCAAAGTGTTTACATTTCCAAAAAGTTTTGAAAACGTGCTTGAATGAAGTGATTCTTAAAACAGAAACTACACCAATTTTATTTTAAAAAAAGTGAAAATACATGTGTGTATCTCTCTGCTCCCCGGTACTGAATTTTAAACAGCAGTGTTGAGTAGTTTTTGTGGTGTTACATTTTCATAAAGTGTTTCTTGGTAAATGTTACTGGTCATGTTCTGTTCACTTAATTTTTCCTCTTTTTTCCTTTCTCCCCAGACTGTACAGTTTGTTCAGGGAATTTTTGTTGAAAAATATGACCCAACAATAGAAGATTCATACAGAAAGGTAAAATAACATAATTTTTATTTCTTTCAAGTCTCATACAGCTTGCTTCTTTTTAATAATGCAACAAAAGCTTATCAGAACAAGAAAGGGTCTTTTCTGACATAAAGCTGCAGTAAGAAAGCAATGCATAGAAAAGCATCAGTCTTGGCAATAGGGTTTTTTTATTTTACAGAGAACTTTGTTAGCTTGGGGCCTCCGAATGCAGTCAGACAAAGTGTTTCAGCTACTATAAAGCTGAATTATTAGGGAATGACAAATTTTGCTGTTAATTGGACCCCTCCCTAACTTAGTCCTATTTTACAGGAGGATTAAACCTCTATTACTCTATAGAACTAAGAGCTTTCACTTTAAATCTCCGAAGACTCAAGTTGCTGGTGTATTTTCCTGCACCATCACCAATTTCCACTGTACTAGGGTATGAGCTGTGGTGGTTTGCGGACAAGCGTACTGCCCGTGCTTCTGACTGTCTGGGGATAGGAACAGCTCATACTAGGGTCAGACTGTTACTCAGTTCTCTCTGTTCTGGTTTGACATATAATTATGACTTCAAAACATAAAGATATCAATCTTTGCTATGCATATGCTATCTGTTAGAGAGGAGATATAACCTACTGCGATAAATGGTGTGTATGACTGTAGCATAGCAATCGCCTGTTGCTGTTTTCTTTTAGAAATGGCTGTTTTGCCATTTAGTTCAAACGCGTTCTGCCTGGTTTGAAGGCACACAAACTTCTTTACAGCCGTTTTGGATGCAGGCTTGTAATTGCTGAGCAAAAGTCCTTGTCAGGATCCCTGATGCTGTAATTCTGTCAACAGAGCTGCTTTCTTCACTCCATTGATGTCAAGTAACCCATTGTTTTACAGATTAGCATAAATGTTACCATAATTAAAGGCACCAAAACAGAAAAAAAAAAACATTTAACATTTGTGCCTGTGATAATTAAATGTAAACTGTGGTATGAGTTCTGCTGTTAAATTTGTTTGACTTTCCTGGAATTACCCTTTTTGGACTTGAGAGTTTCTCAGTGAGTGGAAGACTTGCTAAGCCTAACTGTGAGGATCACAAAATATTTTGCTTTTTCTTTTCCTCTTTACTCCCCTCTCCCCCAGCAGAAAACAAAAATTGAAATTTAAGGTCCTTTGATTTGTAACAGTGGATTTTATCTCACTTATGTTGAGATGTTTACAATGAGCTGCTCATTTAGGCCTTTATAATCAACAGAGTCCTGGAGCATAGGTGAGCTGACCCAAATGCCTGACTTGGGACGTAATTAATCCTCTAATAGCGGTGGGGAAGTGCAGGTGGCTGGCTTGCTTGTAGAGGTCTCTGTGGCCGAAGTAAAAATTAAGCTGCTACTCCTCTTGCCTGTCCTGTTTCAGACTTCTTATTTTTAACTGCGTTTGTCTCCCCATTTTTTCCCCAGCAAGTGGAAGTAGACTGTCAACAGTGTATGCTTGAAATCCTCGATACAGCAGGGACAGTAAGTATAATTCCTTTTTCTAATTGGTATGGAGTTTCTTTTGTTAATAACGAGATGAGATAGTAAGAGTAGAACTTGTGTTATAATCCTGCCCAAGCAAAACCAGTAGATCAGCTGCAAGAATTTAAATTGAACAGTTTTGTTAAATAACCCAAAGCCCAGTGTGGTGAATGAGGCTTCTGCAGCCCTGCCAGCAGCATTGTGAACCCCTTCCCCGGCACTGGGACACACGGGTTGGTGTATCCTGGTCCGCTCGCCACTTCTCTGCCATCCACTGTCATCTTGCTATCAACATACTGACCTGCGATGATTTTACCTGTTAATTTTGCAAGCGGCCAGAATACACAGGCACAGACTGGAGCTGCTTCCAGGCAATGCAGAGGGATCACCTCACCACGTCACTTTAGCCTACGTGGAGAGGATTTCATCAGTAAAGATCTGTACCTGTCAAGGAATACTCCTACCTGGGTGGCATCTGGCTGGCGCTGCCTTCTGCTGCTGCGGGAGGCCCCTGTCGTCCTTCCAGCCCGAGAGCAGCCAGGGCCGTGCAGCGACTGCCTTTCCCGTTCCACTGTCACTTAGTGCTGTGCAAAGTCCTGTCACTACGTAAACAGACCTTGTAATGGTTGAGCACACATCGCAGGGGGAGGACGTGCTTCCTTAAAGTTTTATTTAGTAAGCTTTGAAAATTATCAACAGCAATGCAAAGGTGTGGAAGCAGAAGTCATCGTGACACAGTTCTGGTAAAGCTTCCTTTCACACGCGTGGACAAAGGCAGCTCTGATCTGGTACAGATTTTCCAGCCTGCTCTTGCATTTCTTTGCAAGCTTTAAGCCATTTTCATGCCAGAGATGACTACTGTATAATTGCATCTGTTAGAGGTGATCAGGCAGTGCCTTCCCACGCAGTCGTGCTCGCAATAAATCGTGAGCGTGTGACACCTAGGCCTGTTTCAACACTGTGTTAGAGGAGAAATTGAATTTCCAGTCCATACCTGTTGTCTGGGGAATTGGTCTGATGGCAGACTCATGCTTAACACCGTATCAGAAAATAAATGAAAGATCACTACAAAATATGTCAGCCAAATCTTAACACCTTTTTTTTATGGCTTGGGGCGTACAGCAGTCTGTCTCCAGATATATTTTTTTCATTGCTGCTCTTGATCTTTTTACACGTCTTTTTCAAGAAGCTTTTTTCTCTATAGGGAAAAAAAACAAAGGGAAAGAGATGTGTTAATGCTTTTATTAACTTTGCATGCTTCAGTGGATTTCTGTAAGGGGTAAAAATGTAAATGCATGCTGTACGGTACTATATTCTTGTCTCTATTACAATAAAAGTATTCCTGTGTAAATGTTCATGAGTTGCCTTCACTAGCTAATTATTTTTAAAAATATTTGATTACAGGAGCAATTTACAGCGATGAGGGACCTCTATATGAAGAATGGTCAAGGGTTTGCACTAGTATATTCTATAACAGCACAGTCCACATTTAACGACTTACAGGACCTGCGGGAACAGATTTTACGGGTTAAGGACACTGAAGATGTAAGTAGATTATTTATTACTTCTGCAAATGGTTAAAATGTGTTTGTAAGTGAACATACAGGAATTTGTGAGGAAATTTTCTTTCTCAGAATATGTTTCTGTACAGCAAAGTTGTGTGTGGAAGTCAGTTTCCTTAGCGCTGTTTGTTGTTTTCAGTGTTGTTATTTGAGGCCCAACACCTGCTAAGGGGTGTAATGAAACCAGATTTTCATATGTACTGGAAGTCTAACAGCCTTTGGAAATGGTAGGAGTTGATTTGAGACAACTTTTTTTTTTTCCTCCTTTTAACTCCTTTCCAGTATTTG
This sequence comes from Aramus guarauna, assembly GCA_013400195.1. Taxonomy (NCBI): domain Eukaryota; kingdom Metazoa; phylum Chordata; class Aves; order Gruiformes; family Aramidae; genus Aramus; species Aramus guarauna. The sequence goes on along the minus strand of VXBL01002384.1, from coordinate 199,720 downwards.
CATTTTCCTCTTTTCACCATGCTTTAGCAGTACTTCACTTCCCTCACAGTTAAGGCAAAAGAGTAGTCGAACTCACCAGTAACGATGTTCTTAGTGGAGCTGTAGCTGTCTCACAATGAAGACTAACACTGCTTTTCCCAAATGTCTGAAGTGGAAGGTGAAGTACAAAGCCATGACATTTCCCGAAGGTCGGCTGTGAAGTCTCTGGAGCAGGGCGGTGTTGTATCTGTGCCGTTCACGTGCGTATGGGTTGTAGTCCAAGTTGATGAACTAGAACTGCAAATAGAAAGCACACGTCCAGCTTATTGACCAAAACTATTGACCAAGTGTCAGTAGTATTAGTAGCCTTTTTTTTTTTTTTTTTTTTTTTTTTTTTTTTTATTTTNTTTTTTTTTTTAAATTGCTGAATGTTCCTTTATTTTCATTTCTCTGTGTGCGAGGGCAGTGTCAGTGGGGAGGCAGGATGGGAGCCTGTTCAGTCACCTCCGCCCTGGCTGCCAGAGCTGTTTGTGAGGTGAAGTAGCCCTGGGTCTTGTTGCATGAAGTAGAGATCCCCTTGCCGTAGCTGTGCTCTTGGTTTGGGACCTCTGCTTCACTTGAATCCACCAGCTGGGAGAGCCCATCAGCTTTCTCTTGAATTGTCTTCTGAATGCTGAACGAAAACTTATGTGGAATCTTAGGTTATTGCGTGAAAACGTGCTTATCCCTTTCTGAAGGACAGGAGGATGTTTCAGGCTCTGTGGCTGGGGTCTGTCGCTCCGGGACACCCGTGCGTGAGCGGGGAGGGCTCAGCTTTGCACCGCGGGTGTGCCTGTCCCCGTGAATGGCGGGGGTGCTCTGCAGACCACCCTCGCAGCCCGAAGCTTTTAAACTCTCAACAGTTTTCTTTGTTCCTTCTGTCCTTTGACAAAATGTGTAACCCGAAGGAGATCATGCAGTTGTATGAATTAAATCATTAAAAGACTCTGAAAGAGTCTCGGAAAGCTAGTGATGCATGGTTGTAATTTTGGTTGTTTAAATCCCTTCTTAAAATAAGGAAAAATGACATTAAGATAGTTTGCCTTCAGTCCTGTTTGACAGAAGAAAACTATTTACTGTATTTCCAGTTCGGGCCCCAACTCCTGTAACTGGATCTCCTTGGCAGGCTTTTGATTTCTAAACCTGTGATGTAGGTGAGGTTGCCCGTGGCTTTTGCCTTAGTAGCCATGTGGCTGGTGGAGATGTGTGGGAACTCTCTCTCTGTGTAGGTTTCCTCCAGAAGAAGCTGAAATTAATTTTTTTTTTTTTGCCTAACAATTGGTAATGTACTCAAGGGTTTGCCCTGAGGAGTGTGAAAAAGATTGCCTGGTTTTTTTTCCGCTGACAGCTTGAAAGTAACCGCTGCCTTTGATGTCGATAGCATTCGGGTTGTGTCAGCCGCTCTCGGGGCAGCGGTGGTCGGTCAGCAGGGCTGGACATGTATTGAGGCCAAATCCTGGGTAAGCCATGCGCATTGTATTTAAACAGCCGTTCAGGAAAATGCAGTTTGAGCGGAGCGCGCTGGGGTGGGATGAGGGCAACCTCTCCGGGCTGCTGCTTTCTCTTGGATCTGCATTGTCCCGTCTCCTCATTACCTTGTTTTGAATGGCTTTGGTTCCCTCCTTGGTTTAACAAGCTGAACTTCTATTTATGCAAAACTGGTGTTCATTTAGGTAGGGATTATGCTTGCGTAAATCCCTGGTAACACGAGTGCCGTGTTAGCCTCTCGCTCAGAGCCCCGTGCGTCGCTGAGCTGCGCTCGCTGGAGGGGAATTTGCACCGTAAGCTGGTAGAGTTCATCGGACAATAGAGACTGTTGCTTTCATTTTTACTTCAGTGATTTGATTTCATTATTAAAATGCGTTTATTTATTTTCTGTTAGGGGAATGTTACTTGTTGAATCTAAGCTTGAGAAACTTCTGAACATTTAAGCCATGTTCTGCTGAGTTAGGAAAATGCGCTCCTTCCTGTGTTTAGTTTCAGAATGTCTCTTAAAATCCCAATACTTAAACCATTAAATTGTGTATGTCTAACAAAGTCTAAATTCCAGTCTTCTGCATGAAATAGTAAATGATCAAAAGCTAGTTGTTCATCAAACTCTGGTTTTGGCTCTATGATACACAGTTGCTGTGTTTTGAAATAACCTTATACAGAGTTTCATGTCTTCAAGCCTATACTGTTTACCCATCTAAGTATCACTTTTTTTCCTATTATTTCACATCTTAATATGCTTTATTTTTTTTGTTGAACATGTTCAAAACACTTTTTCATGTTTTAGTATGAGAAAATTTCTCTTAGTTATCTAGAAAACTGCGAAGAATGGGGTTAAACTGATATAGTGGTAAATACTCTGTTAGTCTCTGATGTGAAATAAGTTTTTTGGATTTTCTTCATCTGCATTGTGACTTCAGGTTTCTGATGTAATAAGTAACATGTACTTCTCAAAAATAAAAATGGGATCATTGTCTAATCAGTATGGCTGTGAGTTTTAAATACAAAAAATAATCTTGATTGTAGTTGAATCGGGAAGAGACTGCAAATATTAACATTGAAATAATTAAAAACATGCAGTGTGTTGTAAATTACCAAAGGAAGTGGACAGTGATTTATTTTCCAGCTGGAAAGTACTCATTTTCTGTTCAAAGAATTAAATGTTTCAGGAAATGGAGCAGGGTGCACACCCATTATCAGCAGTTCTTTCGGGTTTTTTTTCTACTTCGACATAGCGTAAGGGAAACAGGATGCTGTCGCTGTTGTGTGCATGCAGAGCACTGCAGTGCGTCCTGCAGATCTTGCTGTGGTCTCGCGTTTCAAAATCCACCTTCGCTCCAGCTGTACAATCTCCTTAGATCTATATGAGATGCAGGCTGTAAAAGCAAACTTCAAAACGATACGTAACCGAGGATTCTCAGCGCAGAAAGTCCTGAACTGCGTTATCTGTCTCCAAACTGGCTGTGAAAATGCGTGGGCTGGAGCTGGGGAGACGTGCGGTGTTGGGCTGGGTGCCCCGGCCGCGCGGCCGGTGGGGAGGGGTCCCGCAGGAGGGGCAGACGGGGTAACCTCATCATCATCTTGTAGGCATGGAAATGGCACCTATGGGTAGGGAGGTTTGGGCCTGTGGGTGCATTGGGTGTTTTTTGTTTACTTGTTTAAGGTCTTTTCTACCTATCTGTGACATCTTAGTGGGCTGCAGCCACGGTAGAGGCTGCCTGAGAAGCAGAGAAAGCCTTCGGGAATTACGTATCAGGGCATTCTTTCTAAGATGTCTTAGTACTGTTTTTAGTCTGCCCGATTTCTTTCTCCTGAAAGAGTTTTAACTCAATATCCAAAGATAACTGATGAGACCAAGTCTCCTGCTGCTTACACTCACCAGCGCTTACTCTGATACTTTGAGACAAACGGATTTATAACTTAATGAGCACAGACTATCCGGGCTCTCCGCACTGCGCCAAGCAAATACAGTCGCAGCCCCAGTGAGAAACCACTGAGCTGCACCTGAGCAAGACACCCCGTCCTTTCTGTTGCCTCCTTTGGCTGGGCGAGCCCAGGGACCTCCTGTCCCTGCAGCCGAATGCAGACACATCGGTGACCGGCATTTACTACAGCCAAAGTCGCTTTCCTACAGTATTGCATTTCTCTGCTTTTCTGTGGGAAGCGTCACAAGGAATATGGTTTCCCCAAGGCACTTTCTTCCTCAAGAAGGTGACTCAGACGTTTTAGAAAGCCAGCAGCTTCAGGAGAGGGGCAGGTGCCTTTTCATCATTGGCTTGAACAAATGATTTGCCTGCATCTGCGTCGTGGGTGTAGGCGGAATCTTTTGAACGTGTATCAAATGTTTGATTTAATATTGAATGAGATTATTTATTGGAAATGATGTCCTTTCAGGAGCTGACCTGCTAGGTGGTCCCTAGTTGGAAATTTTAATTATTCTAAGCTAGTAAATACTGAGCAGAGTGTTTGTGCCTTTTTAGTGAACATCCTCTTCTCTGTGTGTATGCAAAACATGTCAGTGGTATGATATTGTATTGAGATGAGAGAGGCAGGGGCTCTTGTACAGGAATACTTAGCTGCACAGCACTATTCCTTTTCATTCCGTGTCCAGGGCAGTGCTTTTCAAAGGTGCTTCCATTTATTGTTGTGTGGCTTGACAACAGGATGACAAGATGGGTCAAAGGGGCTGAAACATATAATGTATGTCTTAAAACACGTGCTGTATGGTCTGTTGTCTAAAACAGGCGAAGTTGGCAGGCAATTTAGCCTGCGGTCACATGAAAGTCCTGAAATGCATTTCAGTAGTAAATTAAGTTATTAGAATGGTGTTGGATGTAGAGACCAGAAAATAAATCTTCACTAACTTAAGATTGTGCTGAAATATTACCATTTGGTTTTACAGTGTCCTCCAGGTGTTTAATTCTTAGTGAATTGGGGTGTCTGTAGTATGGGCTTTATTCAACCCTTTCCCAGCAGGCCTGTAGATTCCAGGCTAGTCCGTGAGCTCTGCTGAACTTCAGATTTTTATTGGTTTTTTTCATAGTGTCTATATTTCCCCCCCTCCTGAGGTGCCTTTGTAAGCCACAGAATTAGAGTCCATGTTGTAACGTAACTTGCTGATGCATCTCTTGTTCTTGCTTGTCTCCTCTCCAGGTTCCGATGATTCTGGTTGGCAATAAATGTGACCTGGAGGAAGAGCGTGTAGTCGGCAAAGAACAGGGTCAAAACTTAGCAAGACAGTGGTGTAACTGTGCCTTTCTAGAATCGTCTGCAAAGTCTAAAATCAACGTTAATGAGGTAACTATCAGCTGTTCCCTGGTCTTTCCTGCTTCAGCGTGAATGCAACATCAAACCAGCATGTGGTCCTTCATCTGTTTCTTCACTGGGAAGATTCAGGATGATTCTGAAATCTCAGCCTAAGAGGGGCTTGCAATGCAGTGCATTTAGCTGCTGCTTTCTGTTTCTTTTAACAAGATCTGCTCCTTTTTCTCTGTAAAGGGTGGGTGACTTCTCCAGGTAAGTGCTTTCTATAGCCTGTGTCAGAGGACATGAATAGCAGAGGGTCCTGAGTAAGCCCAGTTAACTGGATGACTCTTAGCTTAGATAAAGTTTATCTGGAAAGTGTATTTTTTCAAGGTAACTACTGCAGCTATTCAGAACGTGGATTATGCCCCATTGTTATTACATGACACATTGCATAGTATTGGCTGTTGGTTTTGAAAGTATTTGCTTTTCAAGTTCCTGCTGCGTCTGGCAGCTCAAGCAGACATCCCATCGCAGTCCTCCTCTGGTGAGCCACTCGCTGAGACCGTGTCCAAACACGTATCTGTCTGAGCAGTTCTAAGTGAGAAGCACCTTTGCAATCGGTGTGCCTTTTGCTGCTGCCTGAGGTAGTGCAGTTCTGCTGAGGGAGCCCTGCTTGACATCAGGCACCAAGTTTTTATTCTCTGCTGTGAATTATCTGACTGTGACAGAGACCAGGTTTCCAGCCACAAAAGCTAAGGTGACCCCGTTGAGCATAGCGGGTCTGGTGCCAGGAGATAGCTGGGACCGTTTAGGAGGCTCTGCGATAAGCAGGAGCAAGGAGGATCTTGGACCGGACCCAGCGTTAATTTGGCAGCTACTGGGATGTGCGCAGCACTGCATCTACTCGGCTGGAAGGGAAAGGAGCTCCAGGCTGCGTGAATTGTAGGTTCCGTGGCTGGGATTAGCCCAGCGCACTAATCTAACCCGGTAAATATAGCTTGCTGAGCTAGGCTCCTGCCAGGAGGGATTTTGTGCGTGTTTGAGCTGTAGTAAAACTATGACTGTTGATGAAGAAACTAGTGGCTCAGTCATTGAACAGATCACAGTGGAGTATAACACATTATTTGTATTTGTATTTCCACAGTTTGTGGCAGAGAGTGACCCCTCGTTAGCCAGAGGTGCTGTAAAGCTCTCCCGAGAGCTGTGCAGGAAAGGGGGTTCTCTGGTAGGCAGAGCACTGAATTGTCCTGGGGCGAATGCACGCCCGTGGTTTACATACAGTCATCCCTAACGTGTGAATTCTCTCTCTCCGTATTTCCCTGTCATGTCTGCTGCCTCCAGTGAGCCTGGCATCACAGAGAAGAAAATTAGTATCTGGAAGATTAGTTTCTGGTTTTATTGTGATCTTAATTTTCTGGGTTTCTGCCAGTTTATATTGTCTCATTATGAAAAGCGCAAAAGCTGAGGAAATCAAAGGGAAGAAACACCGTGAATTGAGCAACTTGTTGTACTGGTTATTTGTTTGTTCTGCTGGCTCATGAACTGGGGAAGCATTTGCATTATTCTGAGTTTTGGGGTTTTTTAACTACTTTTGGACTTTCTAACTTTGTTAAAATCTGGGCTAAAGTGTGATAAAAGTCTATGTGCGTTTGCTGAAAGTGAAACAAACCTTTCATACAGATAGTAAGCTTTTACCCCAGGTGAGAGGCAATCTGAGTAGCAGCACTTTGGATGTCTTCCTGGTGACCTGTGTGAGGCTCTTGCACCACACTGACGTTTCTCAGGGACAGTGATGCTCCTGAAACCTTGCTGCAGACTTCACTTCTCTACTCACAGTCAGTACCAGCGCTTAAATGATCTAACATCAGACTTTTTTTCTACCTCAAACATTCAAGGATCTCGTTTGCCAGAGCAGAGATGGTTGGTACCTTCAGAAATTCAGACTCCTCCTGCACGTCAGAATCATGTTCAAATCATCTTGGCTCCCGTTTATAAAGGCTCAAATACTGAAAGCTGTTTTGCATCAGCAGAGATGCTGCCACTTCTTAACTGGTTTCTCCTATGGAAACTTTTTCTTTGTATCTCATCTGGACATTTTTGAACGTCTTGGCTGTGTCCCTTGGAGAGTACAAACTGCTGCTTTTGCCTGAGACTGACAGCAGAAAACTGTAGCAATAAGCTTAATAAAGAAAGTAGTAGTGTGAGCAACTCAAATGGTACTGTAAAATATTTTCCATGAGAGCTTGATAAAGCCACCATCACGTTCATTCCATTTGAAACTATTTAACTGCGCGCCAGGGCTTTTTCATGTAGGTAATAGCCAGAAAATCTTAAATTAAGTTTGCAAGTTGTTATAAACTGTTTCTTTGTCTTCTGAATTTCCTTGGAATCAACAAGAATTTGGAGCTGTCAGCTGCTCCAGGAAGGAAGAAAGTAAACAAGGACAAGGGTGGAGCCTTCTGAAGGTTTAAATATTTCTCCTCAATACTGTGACCCAGCTCCAAGCATTTTTGCAAAGCTCACTTTGCTATAAATGGGTTGAGTATTGCTGGGAAAACAACTCGCAGCAAAAGTGTTCACAAGAAACTTGTCTCTGAAGCTGGAAGAGGCCCCTGTCATCGTCCCCTTTGGGAAACGTCTGAGTTCAGGGGAGATGTTTTGCTTCTCCTTGCTAATTTTATTAATAAACTCAAAAGATTAGACCAGGCAAAAAGGTGAAGCGGTTAACAGCTCAAATCTGTTTGGCAAAGAGGAGAATTAACAGCGCATCCTGTGCAGCTGGTGAACGCAGACCACTTTTGAAGGTGAAAGCCCAGGAAAAGGGATGCCTTTCCCTACAGTGAGAACACGCTGCTGGTGTAGCAGTGCTCTGCAGAGACACTCGGCAGCCCAGGGTGAGAAGATGGTCCTTAAGGCTGTTAATGCCTGTGTGTTGTCATTTCCCAGTTTTCTCCCACCTTCCCAAAGCAAGGGATTTGTGGCCGTTTCGTTGCCATACTCTTCTGAAGCCTGTGGTCGTACGTGGCCTGAAGGAGAAAGCTGTGTGCTGGAGGAAATGAGTTTACAGCTCCCTTGTATCACGTGAGCTCTGTAATGTCTCCTTCCGTAAGTAGTTGCTTGAGAAACATGTTTAAGTAAATGCAAGCACTTTAATTGAATTTATAAGACTGCAGCCACCAGGAAGGAGTATCAGCTCGCAAACCTGCCTAATTTTTGACACTTGCATAGTGTTTTATCCCTTTGATTTTTCAGCTTGTGTTTTTCATTTTCAGATCTTTTATGACCTGGTCAGACAGATAAATAGAAAAACACCAGTGGAAAAGAAGAAGCCTAAAAAGAAATCATGTCTGCTGCTTTAGACTCCCATCGCGCAGCAGCTCTGAGCCAGGTAAGAGGTGCTTGAATTCCACCCACAGCTCAGGCGACCAGACTGTGAGCTGCTCCCAACAGAGAGGACTCGCTCCCCTTCCTTGCAGTCCTCTTCCTCCTGTCTGCTCACACATATAAAATTCTACATCTGTTGGACTATTTTTAAAAAAAGTCAGTCGTACTGACTGACCTGGCAGAGAAATATCTGCCTCTCTCCCTTTCTCCTTTTGCTTGGGTTGATGAGTTCGACAGAGTTCCCTTTTACTCTTGCAGGTTCTCCCTCTGTCTTGTGACACTGCTCTGAGCCACCATGGCTCAGTTTTGCTTCCTTTTTATCCTCTGCTGAAAATTAGCAGCATCTATGTAATACGTGTTATTGCTACAGCTGCTGTCTCAGTCCTCAGTGCTGTGGGGACAATTGCAAATTGTTTGGGTGGGACATGGATTTCAGTGGCACAGAAATAAAAAGCTGCCCACCAAAAAAAAACCCAACAACCCAAAACAAAAAACCACCCCAAGGTTGGACATAGCTATAAATAATCTTCCTGTGTATCTTGGCAGGGTACAGCTGTTCTGTCGCACTCCTGAAAGAAAACAGCATTTCTGTAGCTTCAGGTTTTGGACAGAAATATCACACAGGGTGCCCCGGGAGCTGTTAGCCTGTCAGCACACGAGTGTGCTGCGTGGCACTCTTCGGAGGCAGAGGAGGGTACGGGGCAAATGGCCCATCTCGGCACTGGGAAGTAAAGCAGGCAGAAAGCAGCCGGTTCTCCCCGAGGG
>VXBL01002384.1:159435-190662 GCA_013400195.1 Aramus guarauna | reverse complement strand
AGAGAAATATCTGCCTCTCTCCCTTTCTCCTTTTGCTTGGGTTGATGAGTTCGACAGAGTTCCCTTTTACTCTTGCAGGTTCTCCCTCTGTCTTGTGACACTGCTCTGAGCCACCATGGCTCAGTTTTGCTTCCTTTTTATCCTCTGCTGAAAATTAGCAGCATCTATGTAATACGTGTTATTGCTACAGCTGCTGTCTCAGTCCTCAGTGCTGTGGGGACAATTGCAAATTGTTTTGGGTGGGACATGGATTTCAATGGCACAGAAATAAAAAGCTGCCCACCAAAAAAAAAAACCAACCCAACAACCCAAAACAAAAAACCACCCCAAGGTTGGACATAGCTATAAATAATCTTCCTGTGTATCTTGGCAGGGTACAGCTGTTCTGTCGCACTCCTGAAAGAAAACAGCATTTCTGTAGCTTCAGGTTTTGGACAGAAATATCACACAGGGTGCCCCGGGAGCTGTTAGCCTGTCAGCACACGAGCGTGCTGCGTGGCACTCTTCGGAGGCAGAGGAGGGTACGGGGCAAATGGCCCATCTCGGCACTGGGAAGTAAAGCAGGCAGAAAGCAGCCGGTTCTCCCCGAGGGTGGCTGCACCCCAAAGCGGCTCAGCCTGCGAGTGCAGCAGGGCGGAGCGGGATGAGTCGGGGAGGGATGAACTGGTCGTAGTGCCCTGGCTGTGGTACCTGCTGTCCTCACCTTAGGCTGCACAGGCTGTCAGCACCTGAGGATTCCTGTGAGCCATCAGAAGCTCTGCATCTCCTCTTGAGTTCCATAAATAGGTGCGGTGGCAAGTCCAGTGCCCTTGTCCTACAGCATTTAAGACAAACTCCTGGTCACAGGAGGATTTCAGGGATGAATTCCTGAACATAGGCGGTGCTCTGCCTTCTGCCAGGTTCATGCTGCAGATCGCCATTCATGTAACCTGGGAGTGATTGAGCAGGATAAGTGGAGCTGTGCAGTTAACCTGGCTTCTAATGACTTGTGCTTTATTGATGGATGAGTCTTATCCTGAGCTTTGAATGCCAGAAAACAATAGCTTAGGGGAAACAATGGCTTTAGGAAAAGAAACTGAAGACTACTTCCCAAGTGGCTTTTCCTCTTCCTCAGGTGATAGATCTGAATTTAGCTAGTGTGGTGGCAGCCAGGATGGCTTCTTGGAGCCCCAGGGCGGCCGTGGCTCTGCCCCTGCCCAGGATCCTGCGCTGCGAAGCCCGGCGTTGGCAGCACTGCGGCACTGAAACACCAGTCGCTGCTAAAGGAGTTCCTGCGTTCAGTCAGTTACTGATGAGGCTTCTCCTGACGTTGACTTCTACCCGTGCCCCCTGTTGCGGATGGAGTCGTGCACTTCACTCGTAAGAGAGAAGCAACAATATATTTTATTGATGTAAAACAGTGAGTTAGCAAAGTTCAACGGTAAACGTGACAGTGGTTTAACAAGACTCGATGGCAGGGTACGCTGGATTATTTACTGCGCAGAGGACAGGGCCAGACCATACCGTCAGGGAGACCCTCCTGTGGAGTCAGGAGGTTCAGAAAAGACCCCCTCGCTTTCTGACCCCCCCCTCAGAGAGGGGTCTGGGTGCGGCTGGATCCATCCTAGTCCCAGACTTGGTCAGTGGTTTATGTCTAAAGGACTGTATATGCACAATCAATCCTTTATATCACTAGCTAAGATTTCCAAGTTTAGCGTGCTGTTAGTCGCTTACCGAGGATCTGTTCCAGCAAGGAATCTCTCAGCCTCGAGGAGTAACCTGAGGGGTGTCCCTACCCAAGGGGAGATCCTGGCGTGCTGCCGGGCAGGAGAGCGCACCGGGCCCGGGGCTGGCCACTAGCTACAGGGTGAGACGATTGACTTAGCCTCGCATTTGCACACCAGCAAGACGCCTGGGTCACTGTTCCCGACAGCCCTTGGCTGCCATGTTGCCATCTGCCCCCCAAAGCCCAGCAGCGTAAGCTGGATGCGGCCATCACAACCCCACTGGTGGTCATGGCTTAAGTGGGGGGTGGAAGGGTGCTCTTAGGCTCTAAGAGCATCTCAGAAATACAGAAGATGAAATCCCTCGCCCATAAACTGTTCATCCATTGCTGAATTCAAAATCCCCTCGAAGGCTGCCTGTATCGTACAGCAGATGAGCTGAAGGGTGCTGTCGTTACCGCAGCAGAAAGACGGGGTGGCGGCTGCCCATCGCTGCGCTGCTGCGGTCACAATAAAACAAAACCTTGTTTTGTAAAATGTTCTAGTTTGCAAAGTCTCTTTTCTTCCTGTACCTCTGATCTCCCAGGACGGTAAGGACAGCCCCCAACACTGGCAAAGATAAGCTCTTCCTGTGTGTTTTTTTCAAGCCTGGGTGCAGGCAGCAGTCTGGGGAAGCTTTCAGACCCGTGTTCGAGATCATTCGTCTCGTGGGTAGGATGAGAAACTCCTTCCATCATCTTTTTTCGCTTTTTCTAGATTGCAGGAATGAAGAACTGTTGCCTAAATGGAAAGTGCCAGCATTCCCGACTTCAAAACCTTACGGAAATGAGTAACATATCTGAAGAAGCTTCTCCTGTTTTTATATACTACGAGAAGAATTTAGATCTTAAAATGGTTTGCACACAGTCCCTGGAAAAAGAAATTGCTCTGTGTATATCTCTTGGAAATTTAAGACAATAGTACTCCTCCTTTGCAATAGCAGTTAACAGATGTGAAAATAAATATAATTGACTCTAGTGTATGATTATACAAAGGAGCATGGATGCATTTCAAATGTTAGATATTGCTACTATAATTAAAATTTCATATTGACCCTTTTATCATAATTTTTCCCCATCAAGCACTAAAAATGTTCCACCATTATATTTTATATCTATAACTATAGATATATATATATTACCTGAAATTTCCCTTTGAACTCACTGCAACAAATAACTTTTTGAGTCATTGACTTCATTTTATATTTAAAAGTATGGAATATCATTATTTTCATTCTGCCATTATATTCTAATTAAAAATGTTTGTGCATAATGCTTTGGAAAAATGGGTCTTTTATAGGAAAAACTGGGATAACTGATTTCTATGGCTTTAAAAGCAAAAATATATAATATACTAAACCAACTCTAATATTGCTTCTTGTGTTTTACTGTCACAGATTAAATTACAGCTTTTATGAATGATTAAATTTTAGTACATTTTCATTTTGTTTCTTGTGTTTTTGTTACGGTTTCCAGGCTTTGTTTTTTATCCGCATTTTGTGAATTCCTCTTCCCTTCTGATAGATCAAGTGTTTTGTTACATTGAATGCCACCAGTTTGTCGTTATGCCGATGCGATCGATGTCTCCACGCACCCTCCTTGCTGGATGTATTTAATCATACCACACACTAGAGTACAGGAGGCTACTTTTAATTACTTTTGTATATTCTTTTCAATGTTTAAAGATTGTATTCTGCTGAAAATATTTCCTCTGTACAATTATTTTTATATGTACAAATTTGGTTTAATACTGTGTCAAGGTCTGACTCTTACTATGATCCTCGGTGTCACGCCATCATGTACTTTGGGGGCAGAATCGCTGTTTTGACAAGGCCACCCACTGGGCTGGAGTCCCGTGATCTCTGACGGTGTCGATGTCTCGACGCCGAGCTGTGGAGTTGAAAGTTCTGTCTAAACACAATATCAGCAAAGCAAACTGCTGCTTTATGTTCTTAGGCAAAATCTGGCTAACATTACCTGATCTGCACAGTCAGCTAAAGGGGCTTTTGGTTTCATTTTGGGTTTCTTTTTCTTTTTTTCTTTTTTTTTTTTTTTAATACCTGTTGGTTCCATAATGTTTGAGAGAGCAGGATATGAGACACCCAGGGGTGCTCTGCCTCGATCCTCCTGGGTGTAAGCAAGGAGAACCATCGCCTTTGGGACCTGCGGGGCCCAAACCCCATCCTTGGTGTGATGCTGCTGGAATTCCGGCAGCATTGGAGGACTCGCTCCTGCTTCGCTTCTGAGTAAGTGAGAAGAGAAATGTATCTTCACAGTGGAGAAAACTCAGGACGGGCTCTGTCCTGGTTGTTTAAATGGGCAATCTAACTGTACTAGCTGGTGAACAGTTGTTCTGGACCCATTGTATAGTTTTATTGGAAACCGGGAGGAGACATTTCTATAAATAGGTTTTTCTAAAACTGTGTTACTGATGCAGCTGTTGAATTATACAGAGATCACAGTTTCTGAATGCAGCCCAAACAAGACTGGATGAAAATATTTGGATGACGATAATGTGAAAACATCTGCCTACTTACAAGCTACTAGGACAAACATAGTTATTAGCTGGTTGTCTTCAACCTACCTATGTGCTTCCTTTTTCAGGAGGAGCAGAAGCATGGTATTTGCAGGTTGGTTATCTTTACTAAATGTAAAAATATTTTAGTAATAAAGTAATTTTAATGTACGTGCTGATCGCTAAATGTCTCTTCTATAAAAACAGAAACTGAACTTTAGTTTTCTAGAAACAGTGCAGTATGTAAGTTCATCAAACCTCATTTCATAAATGCCGAGTGTGTTTTATACAGAGGAGCCGATCCTGTTTCCTACTGCCAGCAGAGCTGGGGGTGCGCGGTGACGGGGGTGCTCAACCTGCCGCTGCCGTTCCCCGTCACTTCTGGACTTGGCATTTCTGCAGCATCTCCTGGTGCGACCGTTCCCGCGGTGGCACTGGTTGCTCTGGTGGAAGCAAGTCCAGCCTCTGCAGTGGCATTTTGTGGCTGTAGCGGGATCTGGGATCTGCCGGGAGCAGGTCAGGGCCGGCTCCCAGAGCGCCGAGCAGCAGTCGGGGTGTCCAGGGTCACCTTGGGAAGATGCGTCTGCTCCGTTGTCCTGAAAAAAAAGGATCCGTCTCCTGCAAAAGCTGGGGTGTGAGAGGGGTGTGTCATCGATGCTGGCTTCCCAGGAGAGGCAGGAATGGCAGGTTGACCGTGGGGGGGCTCTTTGGGTTGCAAAATGAGTAGTAAACTTGGTGTAAGAAGTGGAGGAAGAGGTCGAAGCGGGGTGGAAACGCTTCCCGAGCCTGTTGGCTTTGCCACTAGATGGTGGTGTCGGAAAACGAGAGGGGCCGAGAGGGGCTGAGTGACCGAGCCCGGAGCCGCGCAGGTCGCCCTGGGGGGTGCGGGGCTCCGGCCGCAGCTCGGTCCCGCTCCGGGAGCCTCGGGGCGCTTCCCGCGGTGCCCGGGGCACCTCCGCGCTGAATTCCTCCTCTCGCTGCACCAGACTTACTCTAATGGATTTTAGCACAATAGCCCGAATTCTGCCCTTGGATACAGTTCAGATGCTCCGCGGTTTTACGTCCAAACAGAACGCGTCCTGAAGCACTTGGTGTTTAATGTTGCATTGGGTTAAAAATGAGTTTACTGAAGAATGTCCTAAAGCAAGGGTAAAAGAAAACCTTTCCAGAAGTAGTTACGTGCTTCTGCATTTGACCAGCCTCCAATCAAGCAAAGTAACATTTTGCTCTGAGCAAAGGACGCATTTAAAATTTCAAGGAAGGCCCCCGGGGTCCCCAAAGCCATCCAGCTCCTGTTTGTCTTGATTGGAGCTGTGCACAAATGCAGCCAAAGTGATTCACTGCTGTCTGTACAAATATGTGGTTCTTAAACTTCTCTGCCTGTATTTATCTATTTTCACTGTTATCTAAAGGTTATTTAAAATCACGTTTTCCTATCTAGTGTGGGTTGGATCAGATGAGAACTGGTCCCCTACACCCTGCCTCACTGGAGAGTTGTAAGTTTTGATTTTGATCCAAACACACAAGTGCAGCAGGAGCAGTGGAAGGAAATGTTTTGTCCTCTTCAGAGAGCAGCGATGCTGGTGCACATGTGATTTCCTCCGCTGCTCGGAGCTGCAGCGATGTTCTTGATGTTGCAGAGCAGATGGGTGAGGTCTTGCACCCAGCAGTGACACGAGAAACTTAATTAACGTTAGGTTCAGAGTTAACCTTTGCAAAATCACCCAAACTAATGAATGTTTTATTTATTTTGCCAGGACTGGGCACTGAAGAAATGAACTTGGATTCAGTCAATAGCCAGGCACGTGCTGGGCCATCCTGGGAGCCGGCGCTGGTTTTCTCCGCAGCGACTGCTCAGTGTCCTGGCTTGCAGCTGCAGCACAGCCTGCCCGGCGCGGTGCAGAGGCGCTTTCGGGTCTTCCTGGAAAGAAACCCCCCCAAATTCAGAGACGAGCCCTGTGCAGAAGGAGGGAGAGGCCTCTGGAAGGTCCCCAGCAGCATCACAAAGCTGTGGCACAAAAAAGAAAATGCCCAGCAGTAAAAACAGCACTTGGCTGAGCTCGGTGCCTGGGGGGTTGCCTGGACTTTTAACTTGGATTTGTACCAGTGAAGGTATTCAGCGGCCAAGGTACTGTGCAGTGTTTTGTGATGGTTTCACCCACCACTTGCCTGGAAAAACAGTTCCTCTTCCACAAGGGTGGCTGCTGTGAGCAGGGACAGGAGCTGCTCCTGCCTGCGCCGCTGCCTGCGCCGCTGCCTGCCCCTCGGAGGGGTTCCTGGGCTGCCTGGGCCGTGCAGGGGTCTCGAGCTGGGGGTGGGCAGGTTTGGCCAACGTGTGCCCGTGTGCGGAGGGCTCTGAGCTCCTCCTGGGGCAGCTCAGCGCAGAGCCCCAAGCCAGCTCTAGAATCAGCCTAATTAGAGGCTATGCCAGGGCTAATTAGCCATGCTGCACGCTCACAGTAGCCCTGGCACGGTGCTGTGCTAATGTGGCCGCTCCTGACTGAGGCCAAGCTCTTGCCTTTAGCTCAGTTACTTGCTAATCCCAGTGTTGGGAAACAGTGTGTGTGTTCCCCGGGGACGGGGACGAGCCGTCTCTCCCTCGCTTTGCAGAGAGGTTGCACACAAGTAAACCCAGCTCATTCCTGGGGTCTGTCAGCAGCAGGTGGAGACCAGAGCGGTGAGTGACGCCCCGTTATCCACATTGTCCTGCGTCCTCTGTCCCTCATCTCCAACGGGACGCGCTTCGGAGGGAGCAGAAGCAGCAGAGGAAGATTAAATCATTTGTCAGAGAATTTGGACAAGTCAGTGACAGAGTTGGAATTACAGCCCGGGATGCCCATCCTGAGAACTTGGCCCTGCCAGTTCTTGACTGAACCCCGACTGCTCCATGCCCTTTTGGGACAGAGGAATCGCTTGGACGAGCGTGTCTCCTCCGCAGCGCTGTCCCAGCTGCTCTCGCACTCCCAGGCAGAGGCCTGAGTTCAAACAGCCGAGGCATTTTCTTTGGGTCGCACCCGTGCTTCAGGCCAGAAGTCAGCCCCCTTGCTGGTGTGTGGCGGTGGCTCGGGGGTGAATAAGGAGCCCGTTGTGCTGCGGAGGGGAGGATGCTCGGGGTGCTGGCGGTGCTCCCGTGCTGCACGCCCGCAGGGAGATGGCCACGGCAGGCGGGCTGGGCGGCAGCGGCAAGGCGTGCACGGCCGGCAGCTGCTCTCTGCTGCCGCGGCCCACGATCAAGCAACAAAGGACAAATTCATGGGGCCGAGAGCGGCTCTGCGGGCTGAGCACACTGGAGCATTATGGAGCTGAGCAAGGCAGCGCCGGGCAGCCTCTTGCCTCTAATGAATGTTTTATTTAACCTTGTGCTGTACGGGACCACCTTTGCTCACGGGATGCTGCCAGAGGCTCCCGGGATTAATTTCCGTGGAGCGCTGTTTTAAGCCAAGAAACCTGAGAAAGCCCTGGGTGTCCTTCGGAACGACCCCACGGAGAGCAGCAGCCATGAGCTGAGCTCCTCAGCAAAACGGAGGTTCACATTTTGCCTTTTTTCCCTGCAAGTGTTTTAAAGACAAATCAAGTTTCTTGCAACCCATTTTGAGTGAATGATGATGGAGCTGAGCGAAAGCAAGGGGCGTTGCAGCTCTGCTGCCCTTTCCTACCCAGGTTGTTACAAATCACCGGACAAACTAACTCAGATACCTTATGCCTTTACTCAGCCTTCCCCATGCTATAACATTTTGAGGGCCACAGACATCCAGCATCCTACAACTATTTTTCATTTAGCTCTGGAAATAAGCCGTGTCAGGCTGCTACATCAGAGTGCCTTAAATTCACAGGAGAACTCATTTGATTTGAAGCAGTTTACGTTATTAAATATGACGGCACAGGAGCCCTGGCGGGATAATCCTTTATGATAAATGATGTTTGAAATGAGGGAGACCCGATACCGGCCGTCTCACAGTTCATCTGCAGGAACAGGGAAAGGCACAGCGCGTTCCGGGTGTGCGGAGCAAAGGGCAGAGGTTGGACTTCAGCAAACCAGCAGCCAAACCTGCGACACGACTGGCCCAGAATATTACAGCAAAAGCAAACTGACCCGGAGCATCTTTCTGGAACGCGGTAAAGCTAACGCTTACGTACCCACGGGTTTCTCTCCTGTAACGTGCACCTTGGTCAACTGACTCAATGCTGTCTACTGCAGAAGTCCCAGAAATCTGGCAAGAAACCTAAAAGGCAAACAGAAGCCTCTTGTTTTCGGGAATCCCATCAGAAACGTACATGAATTTCAAAGGAAACAAGAGAAAGCATCCATTTGCTGCAGGACTCTAGCACTCGTCCGGTCATTGTATCACGGACTCTAACTGA
This sequence comes from Aramus guarauna, assembly GCA_013400195.1. Taxonomy (NCBI): domain Eukaryota; kingdom Metazoa; phylum Chordata; class Aves; order Gruiformes; family Aramidae; genus Aramus; species Aramus guarauna. Next base: position 182,044 of record VXBL01002384.1, on the reverse strand, counting down.
GCACAGGACAACGCACGTTTCGTTCACCTCGGAGTGAAGTTTTCTGATCTCAGTGGATCAATTTGGTTCTGAAGTTAAAAGCCATTAAGGCGGCTGATGCACAGGGAGGATAAATGTGCCCATCAGCCCACGGCCTGGGGCGGGCTGAGAAACGGTAGAGACCGGTGAACGGTGAACGTATGGTCTTGTCATCGGGTGGGACCTGGTTAACTCTTTCAGTGCCCTCTCTCAGCTGAAAAGACTCCCCTGAAAGAGTTTTGCTCCAAGAAACTCTCAATGTCCTGTTCTTAGCAGTTATTCAAAGGGTTTCCTCATTACCAGTAAATTTTTGGAGCTTTTCTGCACACCCCGGATACTAGAAGTGAGTGTCCTCAGGAGCTGGAGTCAAGGTAAAGGAGCCCTCTAACATCGGGCTCAGGTCTCTCAGCCCCCCAAAAAGCAGAGCTGTGGCTGCTCTCCCCTTACAGCCCCCGCTCCTGCCTTAGTGGGTCGCTCCTGCAGCCGCCGACGGAGGGGAGACCCCGGGGAGCCTCTGCTGGGAGGTGCTGGCTGCAGCCCCATCCCGAGCCAGGATTTAGGTGTCAGGACGACAGCAGAGCGGAAAGCGAGGAAGCCGCTCTCCTGCTTGGTGTTCGGGGCTGCTCGGGCTCTGCGCGCCTGAGCCAGGCTGCAATCCCCGTGTGTTAAACCGGGCTGGATGACGGTGCCCCAGCTGGGCTGTCCCGCTGCGGATTTCACACCGGTTTTTGCAGGAGCAGGACCTGGATTTGCTGCAGTCCTGAGCTCAGGGTGTTCCCTTTTATTCCATACGTGACGTGGAGTCTGATTAGCAGCTGACAGGCAGCTTCTGGCCCTCTCCTTCCGAAACAATCGGTGTTTAGGGCTTGACTGAGAAGGATTTGGAGTGAGATAAGCTTCCCAGAGCAGGGCCGGGACTGAAGTAATAATTGAATAAGTGAGAGGCGGTGAACAAGACACATAACGATGAGTCAGAGCTGCTGGAGGCAAAGCCACTGCCCTTGGGAAGGAGGGAAAAGGCTCCTCCATGTCTCCTTCCCTGCCTGCCAGCGATGGCACCGCGCTCTTCAAGCTGCCAGAAGCAGATTTTTCTCGGGGAAAATGTGGGGAGGGACTTCCCCAGGGGCTGTGCTGGGGTGCACAGCACCCCGAGTCCCGCTGCAGCCTGCTCTGGGTGCTCTGGGTGCTCTGGGTGCTCTGGGCTGGGTACCCGCTGCTGTCGGGGTTCTGCCTCCTCCGAGCCGAGGCCGGGACGGCGCAGCCTGAGCTCGGCATCATCCAGGCGGGCACGGAGTCCCGCACGTGCCCCTGCGCACCCACGGAGCCGGGGCTCAGGACCAGCGGTGTTCCCTGCCTCTGGAAGTCAGGCGCCTTCTGGAAAATGTGAATTTACTTGCTGTTGTATTGCGCGAGTTGTACGTTCCTAACGGGCTCGGGGATGCTCTGTTGCCGTCTCACTTCACTTCTGTTGGATTTCCCATTTGCTTTAATTTTTGATCAGTTTGTTTGGTTGCTGCTCTCAGCTCTGTGGAAAGCAGAAACTATCAAGTGTTTATTTTTAGAAACTACAAAAAGAGTTCAACCCAAGGCAAATACAATTACTTCAGGTTGCATGCAGGCTTTTGAGAAGCAAAGAAGAAATATTTTCTAAAGAGCAAATGCCCTAAAAACCAATGCCATGAAGGCACTGTGCAATGAGAACATCACTTAACCATTTGAGGAGCCCATTTAATTTAATGGGGGGTGGTACTGGCTGCCTGCTCCGGACACCCCGACGCCGTGATGTTCCCCATCCCACCCCGTCCCCTTCCACGGAGGAGCCGAGCGGTCGCTGCTGCTCCTGGCAAAGCCCCTCCACCTCCTCCAGCCTGAGAGCTCTGTCCTCTGGGGTGTTTTTCTGCTTGAAGGGGCCTCCCCGATGCTATTCCTGGACCGGTTTTAGGGCATTTGTTGCCCAGAGCTTCTGCTGGGTTGTTTCTGGAGAGCTCGTGGCTGGGGAAGAGGAGAAGGGGAGGGAGAGGCTCCTTGGTTGAAAGCTTTTACTCTATAATTAAGCCGAACAAGAGACTCTGAGCTAAATCTCTGTTTCTCTCGCTCTGCCTGAGCGAACACAAAGAGGAGAAAAGGACTGAGCCAGACAATTAAAACAAGCAATAAAATTGTGCAGAGGTCCACGGAATGATTTTTTTTTTACTTGACACGCTCGCCCCCAACAAGTGCCACATGCCCTGTGTATAAATAGCAGCTGCCCAGACTTGCTTAATCATCCCATTGTTGCTTTATAATATTAATTAAACATTTCTCTTGGATTGTCTGCATCCTAATTAAGTTGGGAAATTACAAAAGACGATGAAGAAACCAAAGAAGTGTGTGCTGGGGGATGCACAACCCAATTTTGCTAATCTGTGTGCCACCGCGTTTAAAAAAAAAAAAAAAAAATCAAAATTGCAGGAAGACTGTGGTTACAAACATTTTTAATAGTCAACAACGACAGGGACTGTTTTGATTAATGGTGCTTGGGGATCAAGAGCAGCTCTTTGCTCCAGGAGTGTTTGGAGGGAGAGCTGCGGCAGCGAGCGGCTGTCTGGGTGCGCTGGAAGGGACGAGCGTCTCCCCCCATCAGCGAGACACGAGCGAATCGTCCCTGGCAGAAACCCACCGATATCAAAGGGCCAATTAATCTGCAGCTGCTCTGCAAGGGGGGACGGGGACGGCGGGAGACAAGGAACCTCTTGAATCGCATTCAGCCGCCCCACGCGGGCGGCAGCTGGGGGCCGGGGCCGCGGCATCGCGGCTCCTCTTAGAAGCGGAATCCCGAAAATCCCCCCCCGGGGCAAGGGGGAGTGCAGGTGGGATGTGGGGATGGCCGCCCAGAAAGGGCTCTGCATCAGTACCCAGTGTGATAATATTTTATTGCAGCGCGAGCCCGGCCTCGCTGATGTCTCCGGTGCTGGTGGAGGAACCGTCCCGAGCCTCTGCCCTGCCGGGGAAATCTTCCCCGAGGGAAAGAGACGCCATGGGCACGTTCCCCTGCCCGCCTGCCGGGCTGGGACTCGTCCTCCCCATCTTCTTTCTCCTTTCATGTAGCGAGGAAGACCTGAGCACATTGTTCCCGACTCAGACTCATGCACCCTGCAGGGATGTACTGTGAATTACTTCCCAAATTATGTGAGTAATTAAAATCAATGAGAGGGTATCCTGTTAAATAACGTAATTAGATGAGCACAGCCAGCAAGATGAGTGCAATAGCGTTTTTGTTCTCCTGCCTGGAGACAGCTTTTAACTCTTTCCCTCTTGTCCCTTCCCCGGGAAAGGCAGGCAGGGCTGCTCTGTGCCAACGGCCACGCCGCTCCGCACGCTCTGCCGAGGTTTTTCCAGGATCTCCAAAGCCTCTGCCTGCTTCCTTCAGTTCTTCCTCCTAACACGGGATTTCCTTCCCCCCCAAGTCTCCATCCCTGTGCTATGTGGGGGACACTGGGAACGCTGCGACTTGAAGCCCACAAACATCTGAAACTCCGAGAAAAAAAGAACTGACTCCCCGCTTTCGTTTAAAGACCGCGGCAAACGAAAATATGTCCCACGCAGCGCTGCACGCCGGCAACTGAACCGCAAACGGAGGGCCCCGCGGAGCGGAGATGAGAACGAGCCCTGATGTGCATCACAGATCGCGGGAGCCTCTCGCCCTGCGGAGGAGGTGCGGCGCAGGCAGCCGCCTCGGAAGCAGCCTCCCAGTCTGGGCACTTTGCTGCTGCTGGTCAACCCAGTCGCGGGGCCGGGAAGGACGAGCGGCGGCACGAGCTCAGGCTGGATCGGCAGCCTGGACCCAAGGTCTCTGTACAAAAGCTTAAATTTACAAAGGCACTGTAGGTTTAATGCGTTGTCTTAATTCCAGAGGAAACTAAATGGCTCCGGAACCCAAGTGCTAACAGTCATTTTAGTTCTATTTCTGCCCGTTTCAGGGCAGGCGCCGAGGCCTCGGTCCATCCAGAGATACACGTGGATAGGTCTGTCTTTCTGCATGGAGGGCTATTAACTCCAAGGGGGCTCTGGGAAGGGTAAAGGCATCTGGCCAGATGGCTCTCATTGCAGGGCTGGGATCTAAATAATTAATTTCTAGTATCGTGTTCATGACTTTGCTGTCTCCCAAAGGCAGCGCTGAAAAGTCCTTAACTTGGTGCTTATTTTTTCCAGCTGCAACGTACAGAGAGATGTGAGTCTATGCATTCTGTTTTATTTTGAGCTTGTTTGTGATTTTCCAAGGTAGTGCACTGTTGCAAAGATGTGTCACATCTAATTATACTTGTCACATTAAATCATATTATGGCAAAAAACCTGAACCCCTGCTGGGAACATAATCCCCTCCGGTAGGGATACGAGGAAATTTACCTTTGACGTGCTGTAGGAGTGACAGGCTGTTCTGGCAGAGATTTAAATCACACACAAAGGGCACGAGCACATCCTCAGCGAGCCCTCCCCACGTGGCAGCCGATATCCATCCTGCCCGGTGGGATGCCAGCGCCGTCCCCGCCGCGCAGCCACACCGTCACCCTGCTGCGCTGCTGGCGGCACGGGGCTGCTCGTGCACCAGGGCTGCTCGTGCACCGAGGGCTTGGCACACGAGGGTGTGAGCCGGCCCTGGCACGCGTCCTTGGAGCAAGGCTGTGTTGCACCGGTGCTGGTTGGACTTGATGATCTTAAAGGTCTTTTCCAACCTAGATGATTCTATGATTCTACTAAGCAGAGGAGAAGGGGGTAGGAGGAATCACCCGCCGGGTGGTTGTAAGAAACCACAGGCAGAGTAAGAGTGTCTTATCCTGTCCGTCTTTACAGCAATTTGGAGGTCCCATCAAACCTCTGCAGAAGGAGGACTTCTGCTCGTCTTTTCCTGGCAATACATCCTATCTCCAGGGAATTTCCCAAGACTCTGTAGCTGCAAGTAGCGTGTTTGTTCCCATTCATCTTAGGAGACACCCTAAAAAGGCAAATAACGTATAGATTCTGTGAAAAGCTCAGATACTCTTGCTAACAGCATTGCTCACATCAGTGCCACATCTGAAACCAGGTGAGCAGTAAACAGAAAGATCCCCTCTTGAATTCTTTTAAACCCAGAGGACCTGATCTCTCCTTTTTACAAGCAGAGCTCAATTCAGGGTACAGGAAACTCAGTACAAAGCTGACCACGAATCGTTTCCACACAATTAGCATGAGCGCATGCAAATCAGGCAGCTGCATGCATAAATGCCTGGCTGGCTGCCTTTGGGTGCAAATCAGTAATCGGTCTGGAACAGAGGGAACAGATGAGGAGGGGGATAGTCTGAGCCGTGGCTCCGGAGGGCCGCAGCAGAACGACCCCGGAACGGGACCAAACGTGAGCAACATCCTCGGAGCCGTGCAGGGTTATGTGATCCCGGCCCCGACGATGGGAACACGCTGGGCTCTGTAAGGACATTGGTGGCGGTGGCTCCTGGGACCCGAGCTGGCAACCGGACAGACCGGGTCCCCCGGGTCCCCCAGGTCCCCAGGACACTTTTCCTGGCTGCCTTGGCCAGTGCTGTCTGACGGGAGAGCTGTTGGGCTGGACGCGGCAAGCAGAGTCACCGGGCACACGGACCTGCTCACAGACCTTGGTCCTTGCCACGTTACGCCGCTGCCTGCCGCAGGCTCTGCCCACGCTGCTGACGGTGCTGACGGCTGACTGCAGCCGAGTCAACCCGGACCGCATTTCATGCTGCCCGTCGGACGGGACCTGCTGCTGCAATGCCTTCAGCGTGGGGCAGAGGGGAAAGACGTTCTGCAACGTTCTGCTCTCTGGAGACACCCGGTCACTCCTCTGAGGAACTTTTTCAGCCCCAGAGAATTGTTACAGACCACAGAGGACAGAAAATACAATGTGGGGGCCTGGAGTGACCCTTCAATTATCCTAACTAAGCAAAGGGAGGTTGCAGTTAGCATATGCATTTAAGAATAAAGCATCCACTTCATTGGGCAACCGCTTATCTCAGTCCCAGAGTCTCCTCCCGGTGCTCCCCTCGGCTTGCGAAGCCTTTGGAGGCGACAGCCCTCTGCTCTGCCAGCCTTCAGCCAGGCCCAGCCTCCGCAGAGGCTGTCACCGGCAGAGCAAAGGGACTAATTAAACCTGACAGAATGTCACGTTCGTTATCTCCAGGTTCGAAATGTCACATCGCTAAACTCCAGCCCGATGTCGTGATTGTGGCGAAGCCCTCTGGGAAGGTCCAGCCTGAATTGCCGGCTGTGTTAACGAGAGAGCAGATCTCCCTCCTTGTTGCCTGAGCAGTGGGACCTCCGTGGCCCCCCCCGGCAGCGCGGCGGTGCCGGAGCCAGCACAGAAGCCACGTGGCAAAGCTGGCAAGAACCGCCTCTGTGCCATGAGCACCCGGCTCTGCTCTCTGCCAGGGATGCTCCTCTGCCTGCCCGGGGACCCTGAGTTAATCCCAGGGCAGGGGACGACAGCCGGCGAGCGAGGTCAGCCCAAAGCTGCTCTCCCTCCGCTCCCGCACCAAGGCTGTGGCCGCATCCAGCCCCCTGCCCCTGCGCCGGCAGAGGGGCCCGGGTGGGCTTTGGTGGAAAGGACGGAGTGAGCGGGAGCAGGGACCCCTCAGCCTCTTCTCCGCATCCTGGAGCTGCGGTGGGATTTAAGCTGCATTTATGGCATGTCAGAAAGTGCTTTCCGAATTAACCTCCAGCCGGCCCAAGGTGAGGATCGACACAGGATCAGGCGTTTCTTCTTTCTGGGATATTGATTTTCCCCCTTTCGCTTTCCTGTTCAGCAAAAGCCAAGAAATCTGAGCCAGCTCAGAGGCTTTGCTCAATACCATTCTTGCAGGAAACGCTCCTGAAAAACAGGCAGATGAGAAATCGCTGGAGAGGGCGAGCGCCTGGCCGGGACCGAACCCTCCGGCTGCAGAAAAGCAAGGGAGGAGGATGAGGAAAGCAGCCCCACGGGGAGGCAGAGCCTGGGCGACAGCCCCATCCGGCCGGGGCAGAGGGGCGAGGGTGCTGCCCCAGTGGTGCCGCAGCCCGGCCTCAGCAAACCGTTGCCGAAAACTGGGGTTTATTTATGCTTTAAAACCAGCATACAAGACTGCCTGCCAGCTGGAAGGGGGTATGATTTCTTGATTAGAAATGCCACGTGGATACAAATGAACTTGAACAAAAGGAAAGAAATAAAATACAGCTTCTTTCTGCAGAGACAGGGACGCTACAGAAGTGTGGGCCAGTTTGTAGAAACGCTGCTTAAAGAAGTAGAAGAGATTCTGCTGAGGATTAATAGTATGATGAAGGTGATTGGGAATGTGCTGGAGGGAATAAAACAGTGCTGGACATTGAATAAAATGGATCTTTGTTCAGCAAGGATGTGGCAATTGGCTTCTTTCCTGCCGGACTCAGTACGAGGGGAACGGAGGGGAAATGATGAAATTTGCTCAGTCTCCAGTCAGAAAGCCTTTCAGGTTCGTTAGGTGCATCAGCACGGATGGTTAACGGGGACAGAGCTGAGCATCGTTAGGGAGGACGAGCGCTGGCCCTGGGGAGGCTTCAGCAACGGTACAGATTTGCCGGGCACGTGGGTCCCTCAGCTTCAGCGGGCAAATAGTAAATATAACCTGTGTCAACGGGAAAGGAAAACACGACAGGCAGCAGCCAGCCTGTATTTTCCTTTCTTTTTGCCCAGCATTAGCTTAAGAAGCCCCATCCCATTGTCAGAAGAATAAGCTGTGAAATGGTTTTGAAAATAAAGGCTTTTTAATTACAGGCACATTTGTGAGCCTTCTGGAGGCCATCTGGCTGAAGAGCGGGGTGTTACATCGGCGCTGGCGGGAGGGGAGAGCCCGGCGAGGCAGAGCGAGGAGCAGCTCCTGGAAAAGCACTCCATTAATGTTAAGAGCCAAATCCTCTCTATACATTAAGCCGTGTGGGCCAGATCCAGCACCTATCCCTTTCAGCGGTGCCGGATCCGCTCAGCAGCGGCAGAGACGCGGTGCTGAGTGCCGGGGGGCTTTGGAAGGGGCCGGGCTGCGCGGCTCACCCATCCCTTGGGCGAGCAGGAGCCCAGCACCCCTGGCAGAATGGGAATCCTGCAAGCACCAAGAGCCCGTACCACCTTCCTCCTCCGACCTGCCCGTACCTTCGGGAGGGAGGTTTCCAACGCTGGCAGCAACCTCCTCCCCTCGGCTGCAAATTCCAGGCGCGCAGCGAACAGCAGCTCCCCTCGCGCCAGTTTATTAATCCCGAGCGTCTGAATGTTATTGGCGTCAAATTAACTCCAGCGCACTTGATCCCATCTGGGCTTAACGTACCCCAGGAACGGAGATTTCTAATAAATCTGAATGCCCATGGTTCATTTGCCATTGCTGCCTTCCACGGGGCAAGTTCATGGGGGAACGTGTTTCTGTAATTATTGTCCTGTGTTTGGTATTAACCATTCCTATCAAAGATGCAGAACACAGCCAGGGCCTCATTAAAGACTGTCATTGTGCTAATTAGGTAGGTTTCATACTTAATAACGGGGAACTATTTCATGGCAGTTTCATGAAAAAAGAGGAGAAAAAGGCATTATAATTTCAGGAAAAGTCCCTGGAGAAGTGAAATGGTAATTCACAAATCCTACCCTGATCTATTAGCAGATCCTGCTCTGGAGACTAAATTAGGCAGGATGTCTGGCTTGGCTGATACTCTTTATTATTTGAATGCCTCTTAAAAAATATATATTAAATAATTTTTGCTCGTAAGAACTTTGAGATTCAGCTACATTTACTTGCAATTTTCAAGTGGCTGTTTGAAGCCTAGGTCACACTGAATTTGTCAGTGCAAACACCCCAGAAAATCCTCTTTTGATGCAAAACATCCTTCAAAAATACACAGAAGAGGCAGAGAGAACATAAACACACGTGAAACTACGTTGGGCATTTGGTCAGCTGTCTGTGCAAAGCGCCCGGCAGGGATCTGGCCCTTTGTCGAAAGAAGAACCGATGCAAACATCACCACCTCCGTCCTCGGCCGTCGTTCATCCTTCGCGGTCCCCAAGGACGGACGCTCGCCTCGCTGGCGATCGCGGGCGGAAGCAGAGGGAGGAGCGGTGGGTGCCGGGGGGAGGGTGCAGGGACCCTGTCTGGGCTCTGATCCCACCATTGCCGGCTCCGATCCTGCTCACGGGGATTCAGTGGGAGCAAGCACGGGCTTGGCAGTGCAGGCTGCAGCAGGAGCGATTATTTTGGGTGGGAAAGGAACACGTGGGCGGCAGCTGGAGCCAAGAACTGCCCTTTCGACATGAAACTAAAAACAATAGTGTTTCCTCCGAGCAGGGACAGGAGAGGCTGGGTTGAGCAGCTGATCTTTGAGCAGCTCCCTGGCGCGAGCCGGATGACCCAGCGCTGCCAGAAGTGCTTGTTCTCAGGAGAAACTTCCCGTCGGCTCCTCGCAAGACCCCGTCGATGGGGGGGGAGCGGCACCGCGACAGCTGCTGGGGTGGGGATGCAGCGTTTGCAAGGGACCGCGTCGTCCCCTCCCCTGGGATTAACACAGGGTCCCCGGGCAGGCAGAGGAGCATCCAGGCAGGGGCTGGACGGGGGTGGCAAATCCCCAGGAACCGCTTTTCCCATGGACTAGGTTCCCAATGTGCATTTTAGGCTCCAGATCACCCCGTGTCCTGCATAAACACATCCTGCTTCCTACATAATACACGGCCTTGGAGAGGCAACCACCTGCAGCAGTGTACCCTTCATCTCTCGGCCAAAGTGACGCTGTGCCCCTGCCCGTGCTCAGCCTGGGCCCTTGCCTGCTGCCCCCCACCCATCACAGCTGAGGGCAATGCTCGCTGACAAGCTTAAAAAGCCCCTGGGGCAGGAGCTCAGCTCCCCAGAGCCTTTCCCCATCCAGAATGGTGCTTCTCTCTCCATGGGGCTCAGCCTTCGGTGCCAGGCAGGTACGGCTGGGATGTGCCCCAGGGATGGGGGTGCTGTAGGGCAGTGCCATCCTGCTCGGTGCTCTGTGCCGGGGGCTGGGTGGCCTGGGTTGTGCCTGGGCAGCCCTGGGGTGAGGCCGTGTTCCCCAGGGACCCAGGTCAGTGTGGGAAAAGCTGGGTGCTCTTGTGCTACGGGTTATAGAAAGCTCCATCTCCTCTTTGCTGACCCTGTGGAGAGGTGGGTGGGAGCTGGGAGGGTGTATTTGTAACAAACAGGAGGAACTACTGAGAGGAGGAAACCAAAATGCTTTAGGAACAGCATTTTGGCATTCGGAAACATGAAGAAGGGGGAAATAACTGGACCTAAAGCATGTGAGGAGGAAAAACAAAAGCTTGCTTGCGACTCAGGTTCCTGAAAAAGTGCTGAGCGTGGCTCTCAGATGCTGACCCGCTCTTCTCTCCTTGTATGGGCAGAAACAGGGCTTGGCTTGTGCCTATATTTAATTTGCCTCTGCTCCACTGGCCTCTCTGTCTTGGGAAGTTACAACAGGAGTAGAATTGCATGTTTAAAAAAAATAATACTACCGCTTGCACATAAGCCCTTCCTAAACTTGGAGTGAGCGGAACAGGTTTTTGCAACATAACCCTGCTGTGCGCATGAAGCATCTGGTGGCCCCGTGCCCCAGGCAACGGGGGCAGCCCCGAGGGCAGCTCCCCTCTGCTGCAACGTGACGGGTGGGCTCTGCACCATCTTCACGTCGGGAGCCGCTGGGGACAGCGAGGAGGGGACCCTGGGGTGACGTCCCTGTCCCCCTCCGTGAGCCGGGGACTGCGCAGCTCCGAAGCCCTTCCCTCAGCAGCGGTTTCTCCCTCCAGAATTTCTCTCTCTGCCTTTCCCCGCGCTGGGGGGAGGAGGATGGACATGGAAGCGTTACCCCATGGCTCTGGAGCATGTGTCTGGGCTGTGGTGGGATGTGCCTCCAGAGCAGCGCTGGGACCCTGGCAGGGACCTCTGGCTCTTCTCCCTGCTGTGATTTGTAACCTCTCCTTGAATGGGAACTCTCCTGGCCGCTCCCCAAACTCCCCAGTCCCGGCCGGGAACAGGCTGACACAAACCGCACGCGTTCCTGGCCGCAGCCCCGGCTCCGACCCCCGCCAAGCGAACCCTTCGTGCTGCTCGGCCGGGTTTGCACGAGGGTGACAACCCAGAAGGTTCTGCGCTGGAGAAAAGCAGGACTGAGGGTCGCCCCGGGACGGAGGCAGCCCCACGGCACACTGGAGACTGATGCCACTTTATTGGTAACTCTTGGAGAGCTAGACACTGAAGAACTGGGTTCTTCCAAGACGAAGTTTGTACACAACAGCAAAGGAAACACAACAATAAACATCTGCTGCAACTTTGTATCTCGGTGCAACCTCAACAATAAACTTTTGCAATGTTCTATCTGGTGTGACCTGTGGGGCCAAGGGCACAAGGACAGAAGCAAAACCCCCTGAGGGTCACGAACTTCCATGAAAGGAGCCTTGTGTCTTACTGGTTTAACTGGCAGGGAAAGGAGAGATGCTGGGAGCATGGCAGAGATGCAGTTTAGGGGGAAAACCCCCACAGGGGAAATGCAGCAAAGCTGGGATTCAACACCTCCCCCTTAGCGATTGTTCAAGTCTTATAAAATCAAACTTATTTCTTTCAATTTAAATAACAAGTGTTTCAGGTACAACACTTGAATCGCCTGGTTTAGGACCCAGTTTTAAGTGCACACAAGCAGGAATAGATTTTTTTCTTTAAAAAAAAACTATATATATTTGCACACTCATACACGCACATGCACACAGTGAATTTGGTGCTGCAGCTATTTTAACTAGAGATGACGGAACGGGCCTGACGTGGCTATCGTAAGCCAGGCTCCAGGAGCTGGTTGTCCGTGGCACCGCTCACCCTAAAGCTGCTAAAGATTCTGATTATTTTTGCAAACATCGGTCCCCAAAAGCTGCTCAGGAAAATGCTGCCTGCAGGTGACTGAAACCCACAGCATGTTGTGCAGAGGACTCCTCTTGCACCTCCGTCCATGTTGAGTGCTCAGGAGTCTCCTGAAAAGACGTGTATGGCCTCAAGCTCCTCTCCAGTGTGAAATAAATGCTTGGCCGAGCAGAGGACACCAACAAACTCAGACCCAAACAGCTGTATTGATGTCAAACCCAGACTGGGCATAGTCTATGGTCTTGTGGACTTGCTTGGTGCCTATTTTGGTTTTCTTGCTATTGCTTTCCGCCTTTGGGCACCTCTCTGCTTTGCTGTGATGGCTCTGGATGTTCCCATGAAGTGGGAAGTAAAATGTCCCCTTGAGTTTGTTCATCTTTTTGGGTCTCTTAGAAATTTCAGGCTGTGTGTCTTCAGGGGGAAGCCAGCAAGGTTTCTCCTTGAGAAGCCTGTCTCGGTCTGGCCGAACGCTCCTCAGGAACTTCTTGAAGATGTTGGCTGTGAGGGAGAACTTCCTGCAGAGTTCCTGGGATCTGCTCACGGACAGGGATGCCTCGCTCTTCTCCCCTTTCTTATCCAGCTCCGGCAGATCCAACCAGTTCCCAACCAAGTCTGCAAAGATGTTATCCCCCAAGACCAGCGGCTGCCGATTCCTGCTCTGGGACATGAGGGAGGATGTCCAGTCATGGCCATCGTCACATCCCGGGCACTCCTGGCATGCTGGCCACCCCCCAGTCATGCCCTGGCTACTGGGCTTGAATGTCCTCGGGCGGACATGCTCTGCTCTGGTGGAAGCTGAGGAAGGTCTTTTTGGGTGATAAACATCCTCACCAGCGATGCTCCTGAAGGAGGAGGGGGTCTCTCTAAGGTGGTCACCCTCTGGGAGCGCAGCGGGACGGGACAAACCCACCGGCCGTGGCACAGCACACGCGAAGGACGTGGGGCTGCGTTCCTCCACTGATGCCTCCTCCCGTGGCCGCTCGTCCGGCCGGGCCCCGGCCACATCTCTGCTGCTTCGGCAGCACCGGTGCTGCTCGGTGCCAGAAACCGTGCTTCGGCTCCCTGAGATGTCCAACTGCTCCAAAGCTGTCTGGACCTGGAGGAGTTTCAGCTCCTGCAGCGCACCCATCATGCAGTTCATCTGCTCGTGCAGCCCGTCTCCGACCTCCTTCATGGATAGCTGCGGAGGGAAGGAAGCAGACATCGAGTCAGTGGCTCCGGGAGCCAGGAGAAGAAGAGATTTTGACCAAAGGGCAGGAGAGCTGGGCTGAGCATCTTCCTGAAACATCGCCTCTTCTCACTGACTGCATCTTAGATGCATCCTACCTATCCATCCGTTTTGTGGAACAGCAATTGGGTATTTATTAGATTTTTTTTCTAGGAGTTTCCCCTCTAGGAATAAGTGAAGCTGACACGAGGAGTGGATTTTTTTTGACCTGACAACAAAAATAAATAGATTGAGTTTCCATTAATTGCTTGGCAGAATCCCAAGGCATAGAACTATGAATGGTTTGGGCTGCCTCCAGTTTTACCATATTCTTCTGCTTCTGTGTCTTTTGTGCCCTGTAACTAACTGAAATCAGGAGTCAGAATAATGAACAGAAGTGCCTTCCACAGAGAACCTTGTTTCTTTACCTAAAGTAAATTAAAAATAAACCCCAGTACGAACCACATTGTTACTATATAGCATCTCCTCAGGTCTTAATACCCTCATTACAGGCACCTCTCATTAGAGGACAATCAAAGACACTTCAATGCACTTGGGATTTTGTACAAAACAACAAACTAACTCTAAAATTACCTATGCGAAACTAGCAATCTCTCAGATTCCCAAGCTAAGGCCTTCAGTAGCAGTTCTGCTTTATCCCTGAACCCTGCTCTAAAGATTTGACTTGCTTATTTTAAGTCTAGTATAGAAAGTTATTTTCCAGAGCTGCTAAATCCCCCCCTCTTCTCTTTCATTCTGTTGCTTCCTCTCTCTCATGTAGGATCTGGATCATATTCCCAAAGTGGCATCATAAAACAAATGGGCTATACTTTCCAACAGCTGCCACTTTTTTTTTTTTTAAAGCAGGGAGGGGGAATTAGGGAGGAGAAGGGAAGGACAGCAGGGCTGGAGGTGAAGACATGTCACATTGATGTAAGGTGGTTTGCAGAAGAGATTACCACTGTCTAGGAAAAGCTTCAGCCTGTGCTGTCATAAACAGTTTAAAAGGCTCGTCACAATTTTTGTACAGCAATAGATCTCGCGCTTAGGGCGAAAAAGGGCAGATGCATCCCATGTTCAGCTTTACATTATCAAGCTTTAGTCTTGTACCTCTCCATTTTAACTAAATTAGTTCAATTACTTGCTCTATTTCCACTTCTGTACCTGGATTTGAGCAGTGAGAAAGAGCAGTCATCAAAAAATTGGATCCTCTGTAACAATCTAGCTCTGTAAGTGGAAAGCTCCTCCACAGTTTCTGACCACAAATCTCCATTTCAAAACCCAGAACCTAAAACTAGCTGGCAGATTATGATTTTTTCAGAGCTTCACTCCCAAGAAACTCATTTATCCCCCAGAATGAGCACACAAGCTATGAAGATAACAGAAAATCTCTGTGTTTAGCTTCCTGATTACGCTATCAAGCGTCTCCGTCTAATTTTTTAACATCAGCAAATAAACCTCTACTTCTGCAGACATGCAAATAATGCCCCCCTCACAGACCAACCGAGCTCCTGGGTTTCCCCGTACAAAAGCTGGGGCCATATGTTCTACAAGCCTCAGACAAAACTATCACCTTACCTCTCCAGATTTGCTGTAATGCTTCTCCTCCTAACCTTTCTCGCCTTATTAATGGATGTCTGGTTTATCTGGGGCTTTGCAAAAAGCTGGATTTGGAGCCAGCTTGGCCCCTCATTGGCCACTTCCCACCAAATCCCCTGGCTGCGCAGCGCTGTAATCGCGGCACGGTGAGTGACGAGGGTCCCGCGGTAATGACCGGGCTGATCAAACCCACAGCATATGCTGGACGGCGCCGCTGTTCACCTCATTGATTCAATTAACTCCCCCATGGTGGGTGGTATCGTTACAATCGAGCCTCATCCAGCAAGGCTCTATTAGGCATTAAAATTTCATGGGCAGCATTTACCGTCAGCGTGGTCATTTCTCACAGGTGGATCCTGTCTCCCTCCGACAAGAAAAGAGGCGAGCCCCAAAATCTCAGACTCTGGCACTTTTCTTTCGGAACAAACGAGCTGGTGCTGCCAAACCAGGTGCCAGCCCAGCCTGGGGAACCCGAGCGCTGGAGGAGGACTGGACACGTTTCATCTGTGGAAATGCTTTCCCAGAAGTGACTACGAGGTTTGGATGCTTCTCCCCGATACCCAGTGCTGGCTGAGCCGCCCCCCTCGCAGCAAAGGGGGAGAAACGGGCACTTTTGGGACGTGGCACATCTGTTTCAGCAACCTGCTTCGGGTGGGACAAATCCTACCCTCAGTGTGGGATCCTGCGAATCCCACCATCAGCAACAAACACTGCTAAACCTTCGGGTTGTGCAAGTTAAAAAACCCCAGCGAACAACCCCCTCTGCTTCACCTTTTGCTCTCCGTGGTTTCTGCCCAGTCTGTTACGGAACTGAAGAGGGACTGAAACCCAGACCAAAGCGAAGCCACTGCCTGGTGACCAAGCAGTCTGCAGGGGCTTGGATTTCATCCACTAGTAATTACCCTGTGGTAATTAAGAGTACTATTAAGAGTACTCACCCTGGAGAGAAAACTCTGGAGAAGAAGAAAAAAAAAAAAAAATTGCCCCGGTATCTCACAGCCACTCTCTCCCCTTTGCCAAGATCATCTCAGTTCTCCCAAGTTCAGACTGGCTTCTCTGAGACTCTCCAGAAAAGGAACAATCTCCCACAGAAGAGAGACCATCACCCCCGAAAGGTTCAAGATTGAACTATCTGGGCTCCCAGAGGAAAAAAGTTTCTGCGAATAATCCAGCAGATTGGGCTGGGAGTCAAATGGATGCTCTGAGTGCAAGGTGGTGGGAACTCAAGGCTGAAGGGACAACCCTTGGAGCCTCACTGGCTCCGTGGTCACACGCTTCGTGTAGAAGGAACTGGAATTTGCGATGAACTGAAGTGCAATTCTAAACAGAGCGTGAATGTGACACAAAACCCCAGAGAGCCTTAATTTGGCATGGAGAGAGACCCTGACCGTACTTGCTGAGGTTATGCAAGTCACATTACGTAAGCTGGCCACCACGGGGCATCAGGAGATGTTCTGTCTTGTGCATGTTTGCGAGCCGTAAATCCCAAACTTGTTGTTGAATCAGCCCCTCGCTCGGTCGTGCTGCGGAGCAGAGTGCCGGGGAAACAGCATTCACTGCAAAACTTCGGGTCTAGCACAGATCCTGCCCGTCAGCATCCTCCCCTCTTGTATCCGCTCGTCTCTGCTCAAGGTGCACAAACACGGCAGCGCTTTAAGGGACTCTGGGTGTCTCATTTGAGATACTTTGTGCTTCAGTACAAGTGGTTGTTTGGCACTGCTGCTTCCAAGAAAAGCCAAATTAGAACTATGACAACTTGCAGATGTTCAAATTTATCTCTATAAACCAGTTAAAAAATCAGATGCCGCAAATTGCATCTCATTATTATTCCTGAAACTTTTGCAGTCCCTAAAAATTGGCATGAAAAAGTTTGAGTCGGATTCGGAACAAGCCAATGCAGATGCCTCTTATAGCAAGACAAGTACGCGCAGGGCTGAGCCCAGTTGCGACGCGCACGTTCCACTTCAGTGCCTGGATGTTAAACGTTTGATGTTAAACGTTTCTTTCTCCAGCAGTAAAGTATTACCTCCAGATCAATCCTCCGCTGCGGGCATGAACGAGGCAGCTCTGGCTACACGCTTCTCCAAAGCAAAGCTTGCTTAAACTACAGTCACCCTGAATATTGAAAATGGAAGGGCAAAATTCAAAAGCTTTTCAAGCGCTTTCAGATGATCATCAAGGAATATTCAACTTGAGGGGAAAAATCACAAGCCAATAGCGAGCGTCTTGCAAAACTGGCAGAGTTCAAACATAGTTCGTTGGCTTTTTTTACATTGAAAATCTATCATTGTGAGTGACAAAGGCATCAATGACTTTGTAAGCCATGCCTTTTTAATTATTTCCTCAAAACACTTATTCCCAAAACTATAACCACAATTGGCTTACACAGTTTATAAATCAGTGATCCTCCACCACCGATTAACGCAGCAGGAGGACAACGTGCCCCAAGGAACATCCTCTAGCAGTTACTGGCATCTTATCGAATTCAACCCCAAATATGTGAGAAAAGGGAGATTTCCCAGGTAAATAAGTAACATTTCAACCCACTTTGGGAAAATAATATTTTCCTGTTAGCATCTACATTCACCAAGTTCTCTGAATTCAGTTCCCACAATCCCCTCGAGCCGCAGCTGTCTGTATTCCCAGCCCATCCGCACATCTGGCCTGCCCAGGACTGTAGCAGCTTTGTGATGCTGACGGGAGAAAGGAAAAACCCAGCTAACAGACCGCGGCTTTCGGCTGAGCACGGAGGACTGAAAAGAGCAGCTCTGAGCGTGTTTGTCATGAGGAGGAAGACAGATGTCCGGCTCTTAGGTAAAAGAAATGCAAAGAGAGGAAGTTATTGCTAAGAGGACAGGAAAGAACAAATGGCAAATAGCAGTTCTTAATAATAGTGCTGATAGGCAACCGAACCAGCAACAAACAATTGGTGTTTAAAGAGGATGACCTAATAGAGACCAAAATTATTTTAGAACTGCTGAGCTGATGATATTGTTTCTGTGTTTTCCTTTGGGTCACTAACTAGATTAATCTTCAACAAGCTTGCAATTGTGGCTGGGCATAACTCCGGAGCGTGCTGCACGGCTCGGAGAGCTGCTTTCCAGCTTGATGTTGCAACTTTCTCTTCCTTCCCTTGATGGATGCCAAGGGCCTGCAATCATCTTTTTGTCCTTTCATTTTATCACAAGAATTTCAAGTCTTTACCTCTTGTCTTTCCAGAGTATTTTAGGCGTAAATTAGGACGTTAACTGTGAGGTCTGTTTCTCTAAAAGAGGAAGGATGCTGAAACTTCATGAAAGATCCCCCCGGCCACCAATAGTTTAAATAGATCCTAAACAGATGTTAACCACAAAAGACATGGCTCACATAACTCAATTAACTATCTTCCTTACTCAATTGCCTTCCTTTCCATTGCAATGATGTCGTTCCATGCTTCCCAATCACACTCGCTACATTTAAAGGTGAATTAGAAAATCAATTCTCTACAACCAATAATAAATGGGCCAGCAAGAACTCCAACCTTCAGATTTCTACTCACAACCCAGGAAAAAGAGAGACCATGAGCCTCAGCGTACAGACTGACCATTGAAGATGATGGTTAAAAATTTTGGTTTTCAGCCCAATGGTCTGCTTCACTGGGGAATCTGGTCTTTAATGTTCCTGAATACGTACAGCTGGGAGTTAAAAAAAAATCCTCTGTCATCTTTAGGAGTCTTCTCTGGAAATAAACAAGCGGACAAAGCCCGTGACTGCTTTTTCTCTCCCCAGGTTGTATGTGACAGGACATCCGCTGTCATGTTACTCCTTCCCTTAAGGCAACACCAGGGAACGAGATTCTGCGGTAACCACCCAAGTTTCTAACGCTATCTCCAGCCGCGATGGGTAAAGCCACCCCTAAAGGGACCCTTTTATCGGCAGAGACACCAACGGAGCTGCGTGTTTCCACCTGCTGGGGTTGCGAGCAGTGACGTTAGCCCTTGAGGTCTGTCATTTATGCCTGCTCTACCGCAAATCACAAGAGCTGCTCCTTCAGAAATAGCAGTAATGAAAATACAGCAGAGTCCTTTTCGAGCATGACACAGTTACCGGAATAGGATCCAATGTGAGACAAAGAGTAAAAATAATTGGCTGTATTTTTCACTCAGACCAAATGTTCTATTCCTGCAGGATATTCATAGCAAGAGACATTGTCTACTAGGACATAAATTAATGTAAGAAGGGAATAAGACTCTATCAAACTCAATAATGTGATGCATTTATGATGAATGTGCCGGGAGAACATTCAACAGCTTAAGTCAGAGTAGCGAGGTTTGTTTTAAATACCTACTTTAACACTTTTCCTCTTAGAAAAAAGCAACAGAAAGCTCAGAAACATCCTGGATTCCTCAAGAAAGACCAAAACATGCAAAGTAAAAGATACACCTACAGCTGCCTCAACTGTGACCCCTCGCCTGTTACAGCCATACAAACCCCAAACGGAAGATAAATCCGCCCCACGAACTCGCCGGTCCCTGGCTAGATAATAAGTGATTTATTTTTATCATAGAAGAGCCTTTAGACCCCCATTCCTTGGTACGGATGCTGATGTTACCATGTATAAATGTAAACAACCCCCGTGTCAGAAAGTTTACAAGGGTAATGTCATCTGTCGCGTGAGAGGTGGAAATGAAATTCCTCTCTGCTAATCCCTGAGCAAGACAATTCTTGTTAAATCTGATCTTTCAGCTGAGATAACATTGTGTAACTCAGCGAGCAGACATATTTCTGTGCCTCAGAATGATGTTTGCAGAGTCCGAATCCAGCCGATAAAGTCAGGAGGAATTTTAGTATCGGGATTAGTTGCGTTAATGGAAGATTCACAAGCTCTGCAGCACATTGCACGACTGCCATAGATGACAGGAGGAATGGAGAAGCACAGCTTTCTCCGTGCCAGGCCTACAAACCAGCATTGCATATTCTCGCAAACCGCACTGCATCCATAAATCTCCAGGGGCTTTCAGAGGAAAGTGAACAAGGTCTTCTGTATTTTCTACATACAGAGACCGAGGTGCAGAGAGCTGGCACGGCTCGCCCAAAACAGCTCCGCGGACTGGTGGCAGCACCGGGACGAGGACCCCGGTTTCGGCGATCAATCCGACTGCCGAGCTGCCCCCGATCCCACGCCTGGTTGGGATGGATGGCCGTGTCGGCTGAGGCTCTCCTGGCTGTGAAGCATTTGCAGGAGGAAGCTTCTGACTGAATTCCAATCAAAGGGACACCACGCATGCCAGAAACTATCGGCTTACAATGGAAAACATGCGATTGGAATCGGAGATGTCTCATTGACTGAAACGGGTCAGGTTCATCCTTGGGGGCCGTGGCAGAGCTTTCCCAGAGGTAACGCAAAGACCAGTGTAAGCACGCCCGGACCCACGCTCATCTGTGACTTGCCTGGCAAAGCACGGCGCGATCTCAGTGCGTAGGCTGCGTGTTGAAACGTCTGCGAGCATCAGCAGCCTAAACCAAGCCCAGGATTATTTAAATGTGTTTTTGAATGCACAAAGCAGGAGAAAGAAAAATCAGAGCTGGAATCCTCGAATCCCACACTGGTGGGGGATAGAGTTGCACTTGAAGATAACCTTGCCTTGGGAACTGGGAATTATGCCAACATCCGCTCTTTTTTGAGAAAATCCCCTCCTCAAAACCAGCTAAAGGCTGCAGTAGTTTGCACCGAGACAAACTAAACTTCTGCTAATTGAGCGGCCTTTAACTTTCACGTTATGCTGACCAGCCTCAGCAGCCTGGTTCCTCAAATAGGGCATTTTTGCAGAACAGCCCCTGCATGCCCCCCCCCTCTCTGCCGCTCAGCATCCCTCCCACCCGCCCCGAGCTGCTCCTTGCACATAATGCAAACCACTGTTTCCGAACTCGCAATGATGCCCTGGAACCGGAGTCCCGTTTAGCTGCGCACGAGGTGGCTCATTGTCTGGATCTGGCCAAGTCCTTCCCACCATTCCTCCCGCATGATTCTTGGTTATGGTGCATTTAATGTGTGGAGGCATGACCTGCCCAGTAATGAAGAAAGTGGTAAAGAAGCAGGGTCAAGAGGTTCAGTTCCCACTCACCATTCAATGCAGATGGTCCCAGCTGTCTGTCCGCACTGCTTGCTGGTCTTTAAAGAAACATTAATCTATTTTAATTCCAGGCTATCTTGACAGTATTGATTTTTAAAAGCTGTTCTTGCTCAGGATATCATTTATGGTTGTTTTAATTAAGACAGTCCTCCTACCTTCACTAAACGCGATCTGCAGCTCGCTTAAGTTGCTGATGAAAGGAATTGTTTCCCGGCGTGCTGTAAGGCAGAGGGTCTCTCCAGCTGTCACCCTGCGGGCTGTCCTGGCACGGCTGTGCTCACAACAGCTCCGAGACTGCACTCTGATACCCTGAGAATTTGTTGTCGAAGTAAGTTTTTAAGTTTAAGCAACAAAAGTTGGGGGGTAGGAGGGGGGAAAGAATGTGACTAGTAAATCCCAAGGGTATGAAGATCTTGGCTACTTTCAGTTAAGTCACGAGTAGTCCTATTGAAGGGGACAACTGCCCCTTCCCAGGTTTTTCAGTCAAGCATATGCATAAATCTTTGCCGGGTTAAGGTTTTGCTTTATTAAGAGAATAAAAATTGTTGCATTTTTACAATTTAAAAAAAAATACATTACTGCATTATAGCAAGGGTATGAACAAAATCTGCCTGCTCTCATATTAAGTGTTTTTTTGTTTTCACATTAAGTGTTAGGGATCTGCCTTCCTGTCGAATATATTCAAATTCTGCAGAAGGTATGTTGTGTGCTACAGAATAGGCATGTCTTAGACTCACAAGTGGAGGTGCAATGTTTTGGCTTCTGTTAAAAATACTGCTCAGAAACTGATTAGTTAAGTGGGCAAAATCCTTATTCTAAGCACGCTCTTTTGAAAGTTACTCTTTTTATCCATCTCACCTTCCAAATTGTTCAGATTTTAAAGGTCTCCCAGATTATACTGTACATGTCCTGGTTTGCAGCTTGCTTTTCATCCATCACACCCAGAATACCGTACACCAGTGACTCTCCTTTTCCTTTGTTTTAGTTTGTCTTCCAGCCCCTGTTTGCTAGGGAAACACCGGTAACGCCGGCAGGTTAAATGTCACTGTTTGCTGCCACGTTTATTCAGAGTGAAACGCTGCTGGTGAGCCCGTGTTTCACAAGGGCCGTCCAACCTGCGGGAGCAAAGCTCTCCGGCAGCAGAGTCCCTGATCCTGCCCTGGGCACAGCTCTAACTTTGCCTGTCTCTGTACTGACTCAAACGGTGTGGCTTACATGCAAAACGTTTCCTGTAATGCAGGCAGGATAGCAATACTGTATATAGACCCATGCTGAAATCAGCATCCTATGGAGTCCTAAACCGGGATGCTTTTGTGCATTCAGAAACTTCACCCACTCGTGTTTGCTCTGCCTTGTCTTCCCCTTTTGTTCTCGTTATCTGTTTATCTGAACAAAAACGCGCTGCTCCCCAGCCAGACCCACTAAGCACTGGAACCCAATTTTGGGAAGCAGCAGCTCTTCCTACCCATCCACGCCTAGCAAACCCCAGGGTGCCAGCAATACCTTCGGGCTGGTGGACAAGCCCAAGCAAGTTCAGCGAGTGAGGTTACCATCTGAATAGGAGCGGGAGGAGGGAGAAAACAGTGTTGATTTATGACAAAGGGTTTCCTATTAAAGAAGAAGTATTTGCAGAGGGTATTGGAGGTGGCAATCGCACGCTCCCTTTAGATCATTTTGATTCCCGTAAACTTATTCTTATCGGAGATTTCTGTAAATGTTTCTTTGATTCCTGATCTCTGCTGGCATCTTGGTTTTTAAAGCCACCGCACCCCCCC
>VXBL01002384.1:14246-159195 GCA_013400195.1 Aramus guarauna | reverse complement strand
GGTGAGGGGGGGGGATCTCATGCCCCCGCCCGGCTCCGGGGGCCTGGCAGTGCTGGTGACAGCGACGAACGCCGGGAGGCTGCTTGCATGGCTTCTCGGTAACGTTGCTAGCGCCGGAGTTGGTGCGGAGAACGGTCCCCTCTCCCCGCAGAGAAGTTCCGTGGTTTAGTTTGTTGTGGTCTGGATTCTGCAAATTGCTCGGCGGGGACAGACCACCCCAACAAAAGCGTGGATTAACCTACGTGGCCTTAATCACGACAAATTGCAAAGCCACCCCGTTGTGGATTTCCCCGTTTTATTCTAACTGGGGGCTGGGTTGCTGCGTGAAGACGCATCCCTCCTGACTCAAACTGCTCTTTGCCACCGTGGGGGATGTCGCAGGTCTCCCTGGGAGGTGGCGGTACCAAAACCCCCAAACTTGGCCCATGACCGTGCCGTTACCAAACCGCCCTTCGTCAGGAATGGCAGGGTTAGAGAGCTGCAAGAAACAGGTATTGAAAATTCTTAGCGCGGATTGATGTTCTGAACAGCAGCTTTTCCCTTACTGTGTTTTACAAGGAGCGTTTCGGCTGACAGGACTCTAAAAACACAGCGGCAACTGGAAACTTCCCGCATAGAAGGGATATTATGGGTGTTACAGATGCACTCCTCCAAGGGCAGGATTTTTGTAGGGTTTAAATTTTTCAGCATTTCATACACATATATGTATGTACGTATGTATGTATGATTCTCAGCTTATGTGCACAATGTGCTGTTTGGATGATAAATGCCGACTCCCCTGTAATGGTTTAGCAAGGCTTGTCTGAACCATTCTGCAATGGTAAGGAAAGGGATAGGATGAGAACTATTACTCTGTGTTTTTCAAATCTGGGATGAAAAATGTAATTACTTGCTTTTTCCCAGAAATTTGAGTATTGACAAAGACTGGCTAAAATCTTTTGTCTTTCCAGGTCTTCATTTGTTGAAGGGAAAGATTTTTTTATAGTTGGTAATAGGATTTTGTTTATTTGTTTGTAGAAATCAGCCTTGGTGTTTTTGAAAGCTGACCTTTGTGTCAAAATCCAATTTGAATAAGAAATTTGCAATATGGCCTTTCATGTATGTTTGGGAAATGCTCTAGAGTTAACATTTATTGATCCTCCTAGCATCTCTTTTATTATGGGTCAAAATTTCCCATCTTTTTGCTCATTTCAGGGTTTCCATTTCCTGTCTATTAAGGAAGCATGAAAATTGCTTCTCTCTTCAAGGATCTGTAGAACGTGGCGCAGCAAACATTAACATATTAAAGAAATGACCTTATCAAAAAGTTAATCACTTCCAACGGGGTATGCTATGCTGTGAGTGGGATACCTGCCAGTCTTGAGCCTTTCTTAAAGTCAAAAAGCCAACTCAACCAGCTATAATTTTTCTCTCGCAGCCTGGCTGGAGTTGTTGGCCAGCTGGTTGTTCCCCACAGCCCAGGGTTGGGGTATGTATGTCCCCAGCCTACTCAAGCATGTCAAGTATCATATGGCAGGTTTGAACAGCCAGTCAGTGGTAAAAAATCAAAAAGATGGCACCACGTGGAGACTACAAGCCGAAACGCCTGCCTCTGCCAATTATTAACAGCACAGGGAATGACCCAACTTCCCTTTCCTCTTTCTCTGCCTTAGACAAGGATCCGTCTTCAAGAAGAGCTACAGCGTCAGAGTCCAGGTTTCTGTGTTGCTTGGGTGGTTCAAGGTGTTTATTTCTTTTTCTGCTAGTGGTACCGTGTTTTTCTAATTCATTGTATTATCTCAGTTCTGTAAAGTAATAAATAGACACTACTTCTTCCTTATGGCGTGGCACCAAAGCTAAAATATGATGGCATTTTCTCTTCACATTTGTAATACATGGACCTCAGTTCAGTTGGTTTGAGCCTAAAACTGACCGTGAGCTTAAGTTCAAGGCAGCTTTGAACAACAGTATTTTTAGGAACTCTCTTACATTTGGTAGGGAATAGACTTAGAGTGGGCATCAAGAGGGAATGACTTCTGTTCTCTCAGGGTTACCATGTCTAGACAAAGTAGACTGCTGATGGCTTTGGCATCTTGAAAAACTGCATGAAATCGGACCAGGGATTATCCCAGGCACAGGATGCTCTCACCAACATTTTATTTCCATTAGCAATTTTTTTTTTAAATCATATCATTCCTGAATTTGTTTTAACTGATGCTTTTCACAGCGCTTTGCATATTCCAATACAAAAGATACACATGGTTATCCGAAGCATCAAATCTAAGTTAAACACTATGATATTTTCCAGCACGTCTAGCATTCAGGAGGCCAGCTGCACGTGTACATGGCAAGTGGCAGATGCTGCGCTCTGGAAAGCTCCTGCAACACGTGCAGGACACTGAACTGTGTGATCTGCCGGCAGGTGAACAGGGAAGAATTTTTAGCCTCTGTTTTGCTTCTGTTTAAGGTCTTTTTTTGATCCATTTTTCTGCCTTGGGAGCTGCTCATGTCCTCCAAAAGGAGTTTATGAGCACAGACTAAAAAAAAGACCAGAATATTCATGTTCTCCTCCTGGGAACTTGCAAGAAGAGAGAAAAATCTGAAATATTTTCTCAGTAGGATTTCCCCGCTAAGCAACATTTTTCATTTTAGACAACTGGTTCAAAGCAACATTGACACTTCATGCCCGGCCCTGTACTCCTTCCTCTCTGCCGTGGTGTAAACCATGAGTAGGTGATGCAGCGGAAAATCCGGTCTGCAATAAAATACAGAGCTGAGACTAAAACACCCTTATGCAACAAGCTACATGGCTTATTTCAGGATAAAATGAAAAAGTGAGATCCTTGGGCAAAAAAATAGAATACGCTTTTTAGGGTGGTGTATTCCACTTCCATGAACTGCCTCATCCCTTCCCATTTGAGAAAACATCCATCCCTTCCCAGCTGAAGGCTCATCTCATTTGTTGTCTTTCAGTTCATTGATCTGTTTTCTCAGAGCTTTCACGCGACTGTTGTTTGCTGAACTAACAAGCGTGGTTATTGCTGAATTTTCTTTCATTTTTACTTTCTTGCACACTGAAGGCAAACCTTTCAGAATTTCTTCCCGCTTAAGCCGCAGCATGACCTGAATTGCATCCATCTTTGTTTAAATCCGCTGGAGCATAAACATCCAGCCAAAATAGGTAAGAATATAATGTCAAAACTTTAAATCTGGTTTTATATTTGTGCATAAAGAGATAAATTACCCCAGAAAATTTGACCATTTCTTCCATTAAGCCTAATTTAGTGTAACCAGTCTTGTGGCCTTTAAAGGTCCTGACACGTCCTTACCTCACTACGCCCCCATCCCAAAAGTAAAACTTTTATCTCTGGTCCCACCAAAGTCCAGCTCCTGACATTCCTCTGCTTGTGCTGGAGTCAGTACCAGGGTAGGGAAATCCTCGTGCATTCACTGTGCTGTCGTGTGTTAAAGAACTATTGGATTACATCTCGGCTGGCTGCGTTTTGGTGACCTAGATCCT
The DNA here is from genome assembly GCA_013400195.1 of Aramus guarauna. Classification (NCBI taxonomy): domain Eukaryota; kingdom Metazoa; phylum Chordata; class Aves; order Gruiformes; family Aramidae; genus Aramus; species Aramus guarauna. Next base: position 155,696 of record VXBL01002384.1, on the reverse strand, counting down.
GTTCATACTAGCTGAAAAATAATTTAGCAAACCTTGGTATAAAAGCATACCTAAGATTAAAATGGACTGATATTTATTTATCTGGAGGAAAAGGACAGGAGCGAACTACTGGCACTTCCCACTGTTATAGCTGAAAAAGCCACTCTGAACTGATATCCTGGCGTTTGCTGCCTTTTTATCTGTAGCTGCATCTGTACCTGCATCTGCGGTGACCTCCCCTTTAGGTTTCATCTGGAATTTGTGGAGTTCTTCTGGATCCTTCCCAAGGACATGCCTGACAAGGAACCAAATCGTTTCAGTAGAAGGGCACTGAAATGAGCCTTAGATGGATGTACGACATCATCATCAATGATCATCAATGATCATCATTTATAGCAACTCCACGCACCAGGCTTGCTGGAAAAAATCCAAGCCTTTGCCAATTACTGAAGCAAGGAAGCAGATTCTGCTGCTCAAAGACTTGCTACTCATTAGTAACTTGCCACCCAGCTTTTTTTCAAAGGGAAAATGAACGCGCAGGGTGCTTGGAGTCAATTTTTGGTGGTGAATATGAAGTCACTGTCTATGCTAATGTCAATGGCCCTTTCACTGTAATGTGCTTTACTGTACAGAGAACAAATACAGTTTCCATGGCAGTGTAAACACAAATACATACCACGCTCTGAAGAGTGAGTCACACGTGCTGCAAAGAACGGAGAAAGTTCACTGTCTTCATCTGAACACGTCTGGGAGAGGAGGATGAGATTATCTCACTTTAAAAATATTTTATAAATATTATGTCAACCAAGATTCGTTCTGAATACTTCCATGCCTTGGCAGATATGAAAGACAAATCCTTAGAAGCGAAAGGCGTAAGACAAGGCAGGTGCTTGTTTACAGTAGCAATGTTCAATTCTGTATTGAATGTATTCTTAAAAGATACGCACCACCCGATAGTTCTGGAAGCCAATACAAATTCTCCCTGTGCAGTTTATCCCGGTCTTTCAAAGAATTAAGCTGTTGCAAATGAAGAGTAAGTTCCACAGAAAGAAGAGATGGATAAATCTGTGGTGACTGCTTAGTACTGCTACTGAGGACTGGTTTCTGTGCCCCGCACGCGTTAGCCTTAGGAGGTGTGGGCACATTGCAAACTACACATCGAACGTGGGACACGGACCTTTGCCTTGCTGCTGGGAGTTTGAAGACAAGTGCTTGCTAGTCTGAAAAAGCAAGAACCTGGCCTTGAGTATCAGCAGCATGCACCTCACAGGCGGCTGTCATCATTTATCCAAAGCTGATATATTGATATATAGATTCAGAGGAAAATGAATCCTGGGTGGAATTAAAATCAAATGTGTAATCTGCATTTCATAACAGGGACAAAAAGTGGTGAGCCCTGTCTTGGGGCAATAAAACGTGCACTCAGTAGATATGGGAGCAAGAGTTTTCCCTAGCAAGAGTTTTCTTCTAAGCCCCAAAAGCTAGAGTTTGGTTTCTGACCCCGAGCTAGAGAGTGTATATCCCTTCATAAGAACCAGTTATTATTTTAATATTACCACTCAGAAGGAGGTCTTGTCTACTTCTTTTACCAACCTAAATCCTTTCCCAGGACCTATTCTGCCTGCAGAGCATTCGGATTAATCGTCAAGGTTTCCAAAGGCTGCTTTGAACAAGAATACTTCCTCCGGATCTTACTGCGAGCAAAAGCAAAGCAATGTCGTGGCAAAACTGCAGATTCCTCTTGGCTGGGCTGACACGTGAACGTTGACGATGTGAATTCGGTACTTGAGAGTCACCGAGGTAAAATGAGGCCTGAAGGTTGAGGATTGCTATTTATACACCGGCTCAGGGCAGAGTACACGACATAGAGGGTTTAAAACAAAGTTAGTAGCAGTAGCAGTGAAGATCTTCTACGGGAATAAGGGTTAAAGGAGAAGCAAAACTTTCCATTAGATCAACTGATACAGCTGCAGGAGCTTGACCTAAATCTGACCCAACCCCATCAGTAAGGGCCAAAACCAAAGGGAGAGGGACAATAAATCTGCCAGTCGTGATGTCCAAGGGTTTCTCAGCGTACAGATGCTGAAAGGGTTTGGAATCCGTCCCTCCAGCATCCGCTGGAAAATGAAATAAATACCTACAAACGGCAGCATCTTTCTGAATTAAGGTGGTGTGCCTGAAAGTCTCATTAATGATGCACCACGGAGAACAGCGTCTGTCTCCGAATCACCTCGATTGTATCGCAATGTGCAGGGGACCTCAGGGGAGAAAAGGAGTCGGTGAGGAAAAGAGAGAGGGGAGCAGTTTGTTGGGATGGCTGTTTGGGGCTGTTTCATCATCTCTGCCCTTCCCCCATGGGAACAGACACTTGTGACTGCTCTTCGTTGTCTGTTTAAATCACATCAATTTAAAAGGGTTACGAGAGGCTGTATTTAATCAAACGTTTGTTATGTCCAGGTGTCTTTGTCTCCTTTCCCAGATTTATCCAGAGATAATTATCTCATGTTGGAGACTCGTTTCCCCTTGAGGACCAACGGGAATATCCACTTAAAAATTAAAAAATAATTGGAACTAACAGAATGCTTGTAGTTAGCTCTCCTGTTACCTCTGCTCCGGGCACAGTTCTCGCCCCTACCATCTGCTCTGTCCCCACTTGGTAGGGGTAAGCTCTCCAGGCTGAAACCGTTCTTTGTCCTGTGAGGCCCCAGTCTTGGTTGGTACTCAGATATCCACGTGAAAATATCGTAATGGTAAAAATAAAAACGGAATAGAATTCGCCAGACTTTTTCTCCCCCATCGGGAAATAAACACGAGGAATGTCAAAGGCGGGACAAAGCCTGTGGTACACCAAAGCCATTGAAATTCATTTAGGCTGCCTGGCGATGTAAGAATAATGACGCTGTGTATGTGCTTGTACAGTAGAAGCCACTGTTGAGATTTTTCAAATCCCATTGCAATGAATGGGAGCTGCATGGCCAGAGCCTCTGGGCTGCTACGACAATAAAATCTGATATGCATAAAAACACCCATGATCTAAAATAAGTGGTCTACAGAGGGCAGTGATTAACGCACGTACAACAGATTAATACATTTGGCCTTTGCTGAAGTGAATGCTACGCTATTAATTTTCTGCAGTGCCCTGGCTTTTAAGTCTTGTTTCGGTGTAACCCAGACCCAGAGCGTCTGACGAGAAACTCGTCCCCATCCTCGGGATGGCGGGAGGAGGGCTGAGCATCGAGGGGTGCGGACAAAAGGTCCCCGGGGTCTCCTTACAGCAGGACAGCTGAGGATCAGTGGTGACTGCTTTCTCTCCAGACTCACAAAGACACGTCGGGCACCGACTGCCTGCAAGCTCGCTGACGCTGTTTTGCCAACACAATCGATTTTGTTCTCCTCGTCCTCTTTCGCTGCCTTCTCCACCATTCCTCCGCTCACCCCTCCCTCCCTCTCAGCGCTCCCTCTTCCTCCCCGCTCCCTCCTCTCGCCCTCGGGTGGCCACTGGCCACATGCCCACCATCGCCCTCCGCCATGCCCGGGCCCCGGCTTCCCTCTGCCGCGCACACCCCAGTGAAAACCCCTCGGGTTTGGAGGAGACCCCCAGCTCCCCCCGGTTTACGGCCGCTCCCGTAACACGGAGGGTTCGTTCTCTGCCGCGGTTCCAAGTTTAAACCTTTCGTGCTCTTCACGGAACAGCTAACCCCGGGGACGGGAAAGCTGCTTTATCTTTCTGCACCTAAAGGATTGCTGGTTCGTGCCCATCAGCAGTCACTGCTTCTCTGCAGATAAAGGTACCATCAGAGACGCCCGAGGGGTGTGCCGGCCCCAGTTACTGGCACAAACTGGGGGAATTGCCGATACTGGTGAGACCCCCCGCCCCGCCAGCCCTTCGCCGGCTGCGGCGCCCCCTGGCGGCACGGCGTGCTGCGGGGACGGCCCAGTGCGCGTGCGCGGCGCGGGCTAAAGGCGCGTCGCGAGGCACCGCTCCCGCCTCTTCCTTCCTTCCTCCCTCCCCCCCCTCCCCTCCCAAGATGGCGGCGCCCGCGGAGGCGGCGGTGGCCGAGGGACGGTTCCGCACGCGCGATGTGTTGGTGCCCGGCGGCCCGTCCGACTTCGGGTCGCTGCTGCTGTCGGCGCCGGTGCTGGCGGGGCTGGAGGCGGCTGGGTTCCACAGGCCGTCCCCGGTCCAGCTGAAGGCAATCCCTCTGGGGCGCTGCGGCCTGGGTGAGCGGGCGGGCCGGGTGCGGGACCGGGCGCGGGGGCCGGGGACGCCCTGGAGCCTGCGGTGATCTCTGTGGCGGCTCTTTGCAGATCTCATCGTGCAGGCCAAGTCCGGCACTGGCAAAACCTGCGTGTTCTCCGCTATCGCCCTGGACGCGGTGCTGCTGGAGAGCCCCGCCACGCAGGTGAGCCCCGGGCCCGCGCTGCTGCTGCGCCCTGGCCCGGCCGCCTTTACCGGTACCGGGGGGGGCTTGGCTTTGTGAGGGGAAATCGCGCTTTTCCTTGGGTAAACGGCATCGTCGCCTGGGAGACGTAGTATTTGAAATAATCGCGACTCAACGCTGGGCTTTACAGCGTTTGTATTTAATCCTCGGCCCTTACAGATTCTGATCTTGGCTCCTACGCGGGAGATTGCTGTGCAGATTCATGCTGTGATCACAACTATTGGAATAAAAATGGAAGGCTTGGAATGCCACGTCTTCATCGGCGGGACTCCTTTGAACCAGGACAAAGTCAGACTAAAGAAGTGCCACATAGCGGTTGGCTCCCCAGGTATGGAGGAGCTTTGTTGGGCATCGGATACTGTGTTATACTTCGAGGTTGATTTATTTTTTTAGTAATACAGAATAGTGTCAAAGGCCAGTACCAGCCACATTTAGACCAGGTATTTTTGGTGAGAGAGTATTTCAAATATGCCTTTTTTTAAGGCTTATTAAAATTAATATTAAAAAATTTACAAAATTCATCATTAGAACCTTTCAATTAATATTTTTGAAGTTCCCTTTCCTTTTTTCTTTGTATGTAGGTCGAATAAAGCAGCTCATAGAGTTGGACTACTTGAATACAGCCAGTATCCGGCTTTTCATTCTTGATGAAGCAGACAAGCTTCTGGAAGAAGGCAGCTTTCAGGAACAAATCAAGTAAGAAAAAAAATTTATCTTGTGCGTTTATCAGTAGATTAGATACGTATTTGTTAGTCATTCCCATTTCTTTGTCTCACAGTTGGATTTACTCTTCACTACCAGCCAATAAACAGATGCTTGCTGTTTCTGCTACTTATCCTGAATCATTAGCTAATGCTTTGACCAGGTACATGAGAGAGCCGACGTTTGTGAGGTTGAACCCTACTGATCCAAGTCTCATTGGTAAGTACAAGTTCATTTTTAGTGATGCTGTTATCAATAAATAGATTAAGAAGAGTATACTAAAACCAAACCATGTGGCTTTAAAATTTGTGATTCTTCATAATTTCCCTCCACAGGTAAGTTGACTATATTATGAATCACAACGTTGTTTGGGTTGGAAAAGACCTTTAAGACCATCAAGTCCAACCATTAACCTAGCACTGCCAAGTCCACCACTAAACCATCCCCCTAAGCACCACATCTATGTGTCTTTTAAATATCTCCAGGGATGGTGACTCCACCGCTTCCCTGGGCTTGTTTAAATTTAAAGTCTGTTTTAGTTGCAGTGACACATGTTGGCAGCAGCATAGTACTGTGCATGTTTTTATGGAAAGCCTTAATCTGATAGTATTTTTGGTTTCATGTTCAGGGCTGAAGCAGTATTACAAGATTGTGAATTCCCACCCGCTTCCGCATAAAACATTTGAGGAAAAAACCCAGCACCTGCAGGAGTTGTTCAGCAAGATTCCATTTAATCAAGCCTTAGTCTTCTCAAATTTGCATAGCAGGTAATAAACTTGAAATAAAACCTGTAAACAGCATGTTTGAAAGCAGTGGTTGTAATGTCCAGTCATGGAGAAACTCATAGACCTTCTGTAAGGTCTCAAAGCACTATGCAAATTGCAGATCTGAAATACAGCCAGATGAATGCAGTACAAAATACGGAAAATAAAGAAATGCTTTAGCATGACAGTACCTCATACACTGTTTAGAGTACAGTGAGACCTGATACCTTGTTGTCCTTTTCCATCTGTGAGGTGACTGCTCTAGACATAAAGATGAAAGTGGTGGTTTTGGAATGTAATCCTTGGCTGTAAAGAACAGTCAGAGAACTGCATGGGGTTGTTAGGTCTTCAGTTTTATTTACAGCTGTCACTGTGTTTATGTTGTCAGGGCTCAACATCTAGCTGAAATACTAACATCCAGAGGCTTTCCTGCCGAGTGCATTTCGGGTAAGTCCGTTTAAAACTTTCTGATTCTATTGAAGTTGTGCATAAATGTGACCTAAAATAGGAAAATTAATCTTAAATCTTGGTTTGCATGGCCTCTGGTTAAATAACTAAAAATAGCATTTGAATCTTCATAGGTGTTTAGGACTTAAATTTTAATTAACTTTTACACTCATTAACTTTACTGTTTTCACATTTGTTTGAGAGTAATTTTTATGACTGTCCAGATAAGTGCATTGGCTTATTTGTAAAGAGAAAGTTTACTTACATTTGCAGATTGAAGCAGTGTTTCTTTGGAATGCAGATGTTGAATTTAAATCTTTTTTTATTTCTAGCTTCTTTATAAAAAGCTGATAACTGGCACCTCATGTTTATTAGAAACCTTGTTTTTTGTTTTTTGGTTGTTTTTTTTTTTTTACTTCGGCAGTGTTTTCCCTGGCTTATGTGTTTAAGTAAAATTTGTCTAAAGTCAGTGTTGTTCAAGTGGGTTAGGTATCTACATAATTGATTTCTCTTTAAAAACAAGCAAAAGAATTATTTTTGTAATGGATTTCCATATTTTCAAGTTCTTGTTCGTTCTGTGTTTATTCATTTGGAACTGATGTTTGAGGAAGTTTATCTCAACCTTTTTTCTGATCTCATCTACAGTTTTACAAAGTAGTATTTTCCAGAACTTAAGGGGCATAAAACTGAAGAGCGTAATCTGTTTCTAATTTTTGTCTTTCTAGGCAGCATGAATCAAAATCAACGACTTGATGCTATGGCTAAATTAAAGCAATTCCACTGTAGAGTTCTGATTTCCACAGACTTGGTGAGTTAGCGCTCTATAGCATACATGAGTATTGTTCATGAAGTTACTTCAGAGAATTAGATTTGACTTAGAATTGAATATAACATAACATAAATGTAGTGATAAAGCATGTGACCTGAGCACTGTGTGGGACTTATTTTCACTGTGAAACTTGGAAATTGTCCCCTATTCCTTGGTCTGGTTCAAAAATAATTTTTAACTTATCTGTTGGCTTGCAGAAGCTAATAACTATTTCAGAGGAGTAGAGTTGTTTACTTTGGTAGGTGCTATGGGGAGGGCTAGTTTGTTTCTCTAGTACAGGATGTTCACAATAGTAACATCTCAAACAACTTTAAATAGAGTAGTAGTAATGTATGAGGCCCTCTTGGCTTTTTTTTGTGGTTGATGTATTTTTCTCTTCAGCTGGTTGTTTGAGATCCTGTCATGAAAAGATTACTGCATGCTGCAGGGTTAATTTCTTTTTAAGCAAAATGATCCCTAGTTTTCACGGTCTCAGTGCAATATGCCTATTTTACATGTTAGACTGTAAACTGACTGGAAAATTGTAGGTGATTTATGGTGCATTGTAACAACTGAAAGTTGTTGTATGAGCAGCTACTCCCAAATGTATGTATTTAAAGATTGGTTCAGCATACTCAATTATCTATTCCCTTCTCTCCTCATTTTCTTAAGACATCTCGTGGAATTGATGCTGAAAAAGTGAATCTGGTTATCAACCTGGATGTACCTGTAGACTGGGAAACGTACATGCATCGTATTGGCAGAGCTGGGCGCTTTGGTAAAGAGTCTCATGTGGATTTCTTGAGCTTGTGCTACCTTCCCTGGCCCTGGTTAGGTAACTGCACTCTCTGTTGTGTATCACAGGAACTTTAGGCTTGTCTGTGACATACTGCTGCCGCGGAGAGGAAGAAAACACCATGATGAAAATTGCTCAGAAATGTAATCTTCAGCTTCTTCCTCTACCAGGTACGCTCTGTCCTATGAATACGACTGGGTTTTTTGTTGTTTTCTGTTTATTCAAAGCTTCGGACAAGTCCACAGGGAACTGACGTGTATCTTCTCTGCTGAAGTTGCGTTCATTTTGGTACAAGTTTTTCATACTCTGTGCTATGACTGCTTGTGTAACTGCCACAGTTGTGCAAAGCAATAGAAAACAAACTAGTCCCTATAGATAGGGAGAGAAACTTGGCATCCAGCTGTTGCTTAAGGAACTACTTAACTACCTTGATTTCCAGAACGCTAGTAGGACAGATTTGCTGCCCTTGCTTTTCCAGAAGCTGTTCTAGAAATGTAGTACTTTCCTCTTTACACAAGTTCTGATTTTTTTTTTTTTTTTTTTTTTTTCCTGGTTAAGTAGGATATGAAAAAATAGGTGCCGAGTAATGCAGTGCTGCTTGTCTTGACCAACTTTTTGATGCCTCCCAGGAAGAAAATGTTCTGGTTATTTCAGCTCTTTCAAGAATTGAAGGGGTTGGTTTGTAGCCGTAACTTAATATGTCTTAACATCTTATCTGCAGTTTTTCAAAGCTTTACTTCAGTACTTGTTTGAGTTCTAGAGGGAGGGATGCACTTAGCTGAGTACCTGCTTGTTTCCCTTTTATGCAGAGCCTATCCCTCCTGGAATGATGGATCAATTTGAAGATGGGGAGGTAGAAGTCAAACCTGTTACACATTCAGGCGCTTCAGTGAATTCTGACACTGTGTGTCTTAGACCGGAGGAACCGGTACTGCAGCCTGGCCAGAGCAGTTTTGCAGAAGTACCTCAGCCTCTTTCTAACCTTCCAGCTGGTAACTCTTCTGTAGAAAGGCCAAAAAAATCTCTGAAGCATAAGCAGATGAAAAAGTGCACAAATTCTGCAAATACAGAAAAAGGTCATAGAAACCCCCAAACTTCCAGTTGCTACCCAGAACAGAGGAATCAACTCAAAACCGTTTCTGGAACAGATGGACAACGTAACACTCAGACTCCAAATGAGGAGACCTTAAAAAAAAATCTTCCCAGAATTCCATGTTTGTCTTCTTTCAAAAACCAGCAGAACAATCCCTGGAGCTTCTCAGTGTTTGTTGAAGACTATGAGTATTTCATTAAAGAAGGGTTAGAGAGAGAGGTTGAAATTTTAAGAAGCTATTCAGGCCCAGGAGAACAATGTGAGCTCCCCAGAAATGGCGATATGGAGTGGAAAGAGGTGGAACATAATACAGACCTGGTAGCAAACAGTGTTTTGTCTGGTGACAGTGACAGTTCGTACAGTTCCAGGGCTTCTTCCAACAGTAGGGAAAATGACTCGTGCTTTGAAGCATTTTCAGATACACAGGAGAAGAATGCTGTTCCCACGAGGGGTCGGAGTCATGAAGGCTTCTGTCCTACACCAGAGAAGCCTCAGGAGCTATCACAAATCCCAAAGCAAAATCAAGTGAAAAAGAAAGTTCTAAAACAAAATGCTAAACAAAAGAAAAAACATTACCGTGAATTCCCTAGTCCTTCCACGAGAAAAACTGAAGACGACTGTCCCGGCAGCTCTTGGGATGATGGTGTTCCATATGAGGCTTGGAGGTACAAAAACTACTGGAAATCCTATTACCAAGCGTGGCAAAACTACTATGCTGCAGTGTCACACTACAGGAAAAGTTACAGACAGTTTAACTGGATGAATGCCTATCACGTCAACTCAGTCTATCTTCAGGAGCTGCTGAAAAGTGACTGATGGAGTGACACTGCTGGTGTAGGGACAGGTTGGTTGGAGCCATGAATGGACATTAGCTGTGAAAAAAGTGCTGGTCTACCCATACATTGACAAACATGAACAGACATTGTTTAAGACTGAGGAAAAATGTTTTTCATAGGTGAGCTGTGTCTGGGTAAATGTTTTACATGCGTTCCAGTGATGGTGTTACAACAAGTTGTTAATAAAAGGAAATGAATGACAGCTGGATGGTCAGTTGCAATCTTTACAATCCAGAGTAAACCAAGGAAGATAAAAGGCAGCTGCTTACATGTAAAAAATGTCAGTAAGGAGAAAACACAAACCAAGCCCAGTTTTTACTTTTTTGACTTGTCTTCTCTCTGACTTTCGGGTGAAGATGACTTCACTGTAAGACTACATAGTCTGTTTATAGCTTGATATCATTCCATTTTCTGTAATTCTCTCTTAAACACCAGGCACTGATTGTATACCAGTTAAGGGGCAAAGTAAAACCTGCGTCTCCATGCCTGTATTGCTAATTTAAATCCAGTTAATTAACACTGTATAAATAACACTTCTATAGCTAGGTGTATGGCAAGCTGTGCAGCAGAGGATCGTTTAATTATGTAGAAAATGTGCAGCAATCATAATTGGTCTGTCCCTCTGGGTGCAGCAATATCAGACTTGCCACACTTAGGAAGGCTTTAATTAGAAATGAAATTACCTATTAGTACTAAAACTAACTGATGTTTCCTGTTTGGGTTGCACTGCTTTGTATGTAGCTGTCCTGAAGCAGGAAAAGAGGGGAGTGCTGGCTGGCTTTGGGTATTGACCCTAGGATGACTCCGTGCTGATTTTGAAACTTCATCCTCTGCCTTTAGTGTGTTTGGGATCAGAGAGACAGATTTCTTCAGCTAGTTTCTTTGATTTCCTCAAAGTTCACCAGATCAGGTACAGTCTGTGTTTTATTGTGTGGTTTTGGTGTGGGGTTTTTTTTTTTTTCTTGAGCAGAGTAAGTCTGGAATTTGCTTAGTAAAAGCCCTGCTTCCTACCTGCTACGAACTGTACTTCCAAGGAAACTTGCTTCCTGTTTGGTGAAAAGGATGTCTTCAGGGATGCTTGTTTGCTCACCTTCAGCAACTTCCAAATTCATTTTGAGAAATGCAGTATGTTTTCACTCGGCTCACATAAATCACTTGCTGCCTGAGCCTTTCTAATGTTCTTGCAAACTTCCCTGTGCAAATCCTGTGGTGTCCCTGCCAGCACTTCCGGACCTTTCTGTGGAATGGTGGGTCTAAACTTTATACCATGCAATTCAGACTCTTCACTGTGCAGGAGAATTGTAAGATTGATTTAGCTCATGAGTGGCACAGAAATTTAGCACAAGATTGGGAAGTAAGGCTGCTGTCCTGCTGCGGGTGGGTTTGACGTTTTCCTGCAGCTGGGGTGATGGTGGCCTCTAGTGGGTGTCAGCCTTTGCTGCAAGAGAGAAAAGTGGTCTGCAAACTCTTCTGTTCAGCTCTCGCTTCCTGGGTGTTAGTGGTCACCTAATAAGTTTAATTTCTGCTTAAAGATTTTCGAAAATTTTTACTAGTGCCTCTTAAGTGGCATTTTCTGATAGGGTTAAGATGGGATCAGCTCTGCTTGTTCTGTGGTTGAATCAAGCTGACTATCTGCAATACAGAATGCAAGACTTTGGCCTAAATGGAATTGCCAAGATGAGATCGCCTTTTAAAAGAAAGGCATAAGACGTGCTCTTTAAATACAATAAATCTCATTAGGAGAAGTATTTTTCTTTCTGTACTTTTTTCCCTGCCTTACTCCCTTTGTGTCACAACAAATTACCCCAGGGATGGGGTTTGCCAGGATGGTGTCTGCATAGTTTGGAAAGGCCAAGACAATATGATTTTGTTTCCAAGATGAATTTTGTTGTGACTCTTAACGTTCAAAAGGAGGATACTGTAAGAGATGCACTTAGGTATCTGCATTATTGCTCTCCTATAACATCTCGGTCATCTTGCTGCTTTCATTAATGGTTGCTTAAGTAAGAGATGTTAGGATTTAAATGCAACTCGAGTGGCTTAGGCCAACACCCAAAGTTCTCCGAAAGAACCTCCCAGAGAGAAGAAATCTACAGCATCATCTTGGTATTTGTGGCACATACTCTGTTTAATCCAGATTGGATACATCAGGTACAGCAGTGGCACAAGACTCAATACTGTAAATGATATACAAGTTTCAACATATGCACTACAATTCCAAAAGAAGACAACAGGAAACTTGGTTCTTCTAGAAAGTTGTTCTCAAATGAAGCTACCTGCAGTTGTATACAGTACACTTTGTATCTGTCCTCTGATGTTCGTAAGCAAAGCCCATTTATAGTACGAAAATAGAAAATAATAAGGTTGAGAGCTTCTCATAACATAAAACTCCAAAAGAAAACACCATTGCATTGGAATGCCTTACTGATTTATCAAAAATATACCATCACACGCATTTTGTAAGATACTTCATTGGTCCGAGGAGCCAGTGGGAGCTCCCAGTCGTAGTTGCAACAGAACGGAGAAGAGCATTCGGTATGGTTGTTACCTTCTCACCTAGACAGCTGCGTGACTTCTGTGACTAGCACTAGTTCAAATCAAAATGAAAAGAAACACGTGCACACGTACACACACAAAGTAACAGACTATTGACTGAGACCAAAACTCAGGAAGGAATTGTCACAAGCTCTTTGTCACCTGGTCTTTTGACTGATCCACCTGAAGTTTTTCTGGCACAGTTGTTGCATTCTGAACGTAAGTAGCAGTGCTTTTCTGGTACGCTTTCTCAAGAGTTCTCTATGGTAGTATTTTGTAGGTGTTCATGAATTGAGCTTCACTTATTGAAAGAGGAGGTATTAAATTCTATACAGCTTGTATAATTGGCAAAGAGAGGTGAAATGACTTCTTTGAGGTCACTTAGTGATTCATCAAGACAATCAGGAGTAGAACACAGGTTCCTGATGCTAACTCCTAGCTGTAATCAAGGTGCACGCTGCCTTCTGTTTGCTTTTAAAGTTTTAGAAAGATAAAACGATTAGGAAGAGTGTTTATGGCATCCTTAAATATGAAGCCTAAAAACTTGAGCTCTGAAGTCATATATCTAGTGCAGTAGCTTAAAGTGTAGGAGAAAAATAAGTGATTTTTTTTTAAAAAATCAAGATAAATTTGATTGGTAAATTATGTGGAAAAGGTGTATTATTCACCTAACTTGAAAAGCAGACTAAAGTCTTCAGTTTGAAGCTGCTGATGTTCGCGAGCCATCCGTGAGTGCTGACTCGGCAACTCTGCCATGGTCCGACATAGAAAAAAGATTACAGGATCCAAGGGATGTTTGCAACCCAGAAATTCAGTGGGATTTTTAATACACAGAATTTTCTCTATAATACATGTAAGGTACAATGTGTTTACAATCTCTTTACTTAAAAAAGCAAACTATTTGAAGAAACATTGCTTTCTTTAGCTGGTATTAATCTGATTTTCATGTGCACCCCTTAAGCTGTCTACACTAGAATGATTAATGCTGGTTTGCCATACTAGTATATTATCAACTGTTCCAGGTTAAACAAGTAGCATTGATTCAAATTTAGTATTTCTGGCAACTGTAAAGAAGGATGTATTTTGAATTACCTATTAACTTTATTCCACACTAAAGCTGTCTGTGTTATTTAGTTTAGCTTTTCCCCAGTTTACTTTTAACAATGATAATTATTTGACAGACAAAAGTAGTCTCTGGGATGGAAATTTGCTGTAGAAAGTTTTATATTCCTTTTGTGCTTGTGGGCAGCTAACTTGCAACGTGGAAAGGAGAGTAATTTAACGTGGTGCGAGGGAGTACTATGGCAGCAGGAGAGATAAAAAATAAGGAAAGAATTATGGCTGAACAGCAGGGGAGAATCCTTGACATTGAGATCTATTAGTCTGGCAAAATCTCTCCAGGGAAGTGGTGGGAGTCCTTTCCTTGGAGAATTTTAAATCTAATCCAGAGAAAGCAACACAGTATATTGCATTGAAGGATCTTGTCCTAGCGGAGGACAGATTACCTTTCCTAATTCTTTAATGTTTGTGTACCAAGGTGTGTGATCTGTAGCCTGTTCTTTATGGACATCCTTAAGATTTTTAAGGAAAAAGGAAGTAAAAGGTGGATTTTAGAAAGAGTAGATGGAAATCAAAGCCTAGATGTGAAAGGTATTTCTCATCATTCTTTGCCAATTGGGTGTGATTCCTTCTATTAGCAGCCCCATGCCAGGTGAGAAGAGAGTAAATCTATTAATAGAATATGCTGAAAATCTGTGAAAATGTTTTTCCCTCAGAAAAGGCTTTGGAAAGGAAATAAAATGCTCAGAAAAAGGTGTTGTTCCTTTGATATTTTCAATATTGCTTTATGAAAGACTGAAAAAATAATCCCCTTCTGCTTGCTTTTTGTACAAACAATCTGTTTTTATCTTTTTTTTTTTTTTAAAGGAACTATTCTAAAACTATAAAAAGTCGTAAGGAATTAGGGGGAGGAGGAAGGCTTTTGAAATGAACTGCCAACATACTCTTGACATTTTGTGGAGCAGTCTTGCTAACCCGTCTGTTTTGTACCACCTGCCTTTAGGACAGGTGGCAGGACTAGAACCTACCTATGTTTCTGGATGCTGCTCCTCCTGGAGGTAACCCACACCCGAAGAAGCAGCCCACTTCCACATGCATCAGGAGTGCCCAGGACTGCAGGGGTACGTGCTGGTTTTTGTGTCCGTGTCGGTGTACGTGTGTGGCCCTGGGGAAGGGGAGAGGGATGCTGGTAAGACAGGGCAGTACTGGGGACCACTGGAGGGAATGGTCCCAATCCTTCCGTTACAATTCTGGCCTAGGAATTTTCAGGATTGACTTGGCCTTATCTCAGCAATCATTTCTAAGTTGCTCTTGAAAGATTATAGAGAGCCTTGCAGTTTAGTAAAGCTAATTGCCTCCCTTTATTGTAGGGATGTGTGGCTGTAGTGCAGTTCCCACGCTCTTCTGTGCAAATGCTTTCCCTTCTTCCCTGCGTTTCCTTTGAAGGATGCTATGTTATGCCCTACCAACCGCTGATATGATGGCGATAGACTCTTGGCTTCTCTGTTTCAATGAATGCACAGTGCTCTCATAACGAGGATGTAGCTGTGTTGGGCAATCCAGGGAGGTTTTGTGCAAGCATATTTTCAAGTGCTTTTGGAAGCATTACTCAGTCTGCTTCAAATCAGCGTATAACAGGAGCTAATGCTTCCATTAAAAATATATTTAGCCCTGTTCCTCTAGGCTCAAACTTCCTTAATTTTTGTCTGTCTTTATCCTCTGAAAGTCAGTGCTGAGGTACTGACTGCATGGGGCAGCACCTGCTAAGTTAATGGTAGAAGAGGCAAGGCATGTATTTTTGAGCAAGGATAACAATGATTCCTCTTCTGTGGAAGAGAACAAAGGCTGTGGCTGTCTCTACAATCTGAGCCCAAGCAGGCAGCCAGAAACCCCAAGGGCTGGCTTTCCTCCTTTTTTTTTTTGTTTTTTTTTTTTTCCCCCCTCTTAAAAATGTTTGGTATTTTTTTTTCCCCAAAGAGCGCCTTGATTGATAGCAATTAAATGCACCAATAGTACTTTAGACAAGGGCTGCCATGATTGCTATTTACAGATAAAGAAATGGGTGCAGAGAGATGAAGTGGCTTGTTTACCACTCCACAGTAAATCAGGAATAAGAAAGGCTGCACCGAGAATCCATGTGGAGTCCCTGACTGTAATCGTTTACTCCTGTGGGTTGGAAGGAACACTGTACCCTGTCAGCATGGTAGCATTTAACCCTCTTTCTGTGCCAGTGTAAATGAGGTTGCAAGGTGGTAAGTGGTGGAGAGCAAGGCCTCTGATCTGCAAGGGTGAGGGTGTTCAGGTGATGACAAATAATGAAATTAAAGCAAAGGAAAGATTA
This sequence comes from Aramus guarauna, assembly GCA_013400195.1. NCBI lineage: Eukaryota > Metazoa > Chordata > Aves > Gruiformes > Aramidae > Aramus > Aramus guarauna. Next base: position 139,894 of record VXBL01002384.1, on the reverse strand, counting down.
AATTAAAATACCAAGAAAAACTCAATAATGGTAAGATTAACTGCAGTATAACCTCCTACAGGAAGCAGCAAAGGCAGAGCACTTTAATAATTTAAACCGGGACTAAACATAGTTTTGGGTAACATATTACAGCACTGGAATACGTGACTATAAGCTGGTGCGGCTGCTGAAGGCTTAGCCGTAGCCTAATGTTCCTAAAATGTTGTAGGTTTCTAAGGAGGGTATTGAGTTAATGCATCAGCTCTCTGAGTCCACTCTATAGACTAATACGTTAGGAGTGCTAACAAAGCGGATTGCTAGCTCATATGTTTAAGTCAGCGTGTAAGTCCGTCTATCTATCTGTACATGTATGTGTCTGTATTTATATGTTTATGCATGTATATGTGTATATAAATATTACATCAGGATAGATTATGACAGATGTTAAAAAAAAGTCATCCCTTTGCTGAATCAGCCTCAAACATGCTTTGAGTAGTTTTTAACTTTAGTGTTGGTAGAATCACTGCTCAAACGGGACTTGACTTGAAATGGTTCCTTATTATCTACAAGCTGTTGGGGGGTAGGTGTGTCGCCATTCGTGGGGGTCTACAGGGCCTTGAAGAGGCGTTTCTGCATGACTACAATAATTAGCCAGAGTGTATGACAAGTGAAGAGGTGGGGGACTTTGTTCCTCACTCTGCTCTTCATGGATCACAGCGGTTGTGAAAAAGGGACTTGAGAGAGGCAGAATGGAAGAAAAAAGTTACCCTTCTTATGGGAGGGGAAAAATCAGTTCTGTTTCAGGGCCAGTTATTTCCTTACAATAAATCATTTCTAGAAAGATCTCAGAAAGAGGTGCTAGGACTGACCACAGCTTAGTTAGAAGTATTAGCTTCTTGGCAGTACCACACAGTGTTACTTCAGTTTTTGGTTGACTAGAAGTACGTAACTTTTCCCAAACTAAGTGTAGAACTGGAAGAAAAAAAAAAAAAGCTGTCCATACCACACTTCATCAAATGTTTTCCAAACTCCAGTAACTGCTCCCCCTTTTCGAGTGGATGCATGCTGTAGATCCTGTGCAGGGACTGGAGAACTAAAATTGCTTACCTAATCTACCCCTAAAATCAGTGCAACCCAGAAGCCATTGATGAGACAACTGGAGCCCTAAAACTGTGAAAAAGCCAAATACCTCTCGGTCCATGCAAGATATTTGGCTCTGGGGTTAATTATATCAAGTATAGATCCAGACGTTATTTGGCTACTATTTACAATGGGTTGCAAGTCCAGTGCTAGCAAAGAAATTTATATATAGAAAACAAAAATAAAAAAAGCATGGGAATACATTAGAAGAAACCTCCGTTAGACTTATGAATGCTTGATGTGATTGAGTTCAGTGCTTTCTCATTCTTTGCCATTTGTGTGTACAGTATTAAAAAGAGTCCTACCTTTTTTTTTCTCCTTTTTAAAAATACAGAACTGGTAGTCTAGTCACACTCTTACAAGTAAATGATAACAAAAATAGAAAGCAGATACCCATGTGGGACTAAAACTCTACTAAAGCCTGTCTTTTTTTCTTTTTTTTTTTTTCACAAATATGTTTTCACAGACAATAATTAGCAGACAAACACACTGTTTGCAATTGCACTGTATTGACTTAAAAGGCGGATACAAAATTGTCTAAATAAAGAATGCCATCCAGGGTGAAACAGTTGTGTGTGTGTGTGCGTGTGCACATGTATGTGCTGACACATACTTGTATTTTCCTACTGTGCACCCAATCATGGAAACATGCTCTGCTCTTTGTAATTCAGTGTTGCTCTGATGTGGTTCTGCTGCACACTCGCACGCACACACACAGAGGAATGGAAATAGATTTCTGTGACAGGTGGCTTCTTTGTCTAAATCTTTTCCTATAAAAGAAAAAAAAATGTGAAATTTTGGTTGGTTTAAAGGTTCTGCTCCATGAAGAAAAAAAATTCACAAAATCCATTGTTTTTCACCTTTTCAGTCATTTCCTCATGAATAAATATTATCCATTAAAAACCTTTAAAAAGGTGCTGCGATACACAGTGTTATATTTCCATTTTCTTTATTGACTCTCTTGTTGCCATGATGATTCTTTCCCTCCAGCCTCCACAGGTGATTTTTGCCCAGTACCATGGCACAACACGCTCTCCATGCAGGTTATTCCTTTAACCAGCCTCTTCCTCCCTTTCCTAATCCTTCCTCAGTCCACAGCATGAATGCGAGTCTGAAGAAAGCTGCCTCGTTAGGTCTCCATTGCTAATTCGATGACAAAATGTCAGGTTGGTCCATCCAGGCACAATTTGCAGCAAGAAAGGAACATGGAGGTGTGGAGGGAGAGGGGCACTGGTCTTCCAGCCTCCTGTGCATGAGATGTCTTACAAGGCAGAGACCTTGACTATGTTGCTTGTGGTGGTGGTGGAAATGTTCGTGGAGTGGCTGGGGCTGCTGGGTGGAGGCCTACTCTCGCCTTCTGGCGTGAGCGCCGGCGGCGTGGGGATGCTGATGATGGCTGTCGTTATCTGGGCAGTTTTGCAGTTCGGTCTCAGCCCATCATCTGATTTCATGTTGAGACTGGAACGACTAGAAAACAAATTTAGTGTTTGGCTTTTTTTTTTTTTTTAACCAGACAGTAGAAAGGATGGGAATGGTAGTTGTTCTTAATCAGTATCTTACTCCTCTGAACTAAGGGCACCGAAATATTCAGAAGACTCCACTTCAGTTTTTCCCCCCAGTTCCTACAAGGCATCATTTCTTTCTACCCAGAGTACACTAAGCTTTTTTTAATATCGCCCCTGGTTATGATACAGCTTTTCACAGGGCAAATTGTTCCATGTTTCCATTTCATTCTTGCATAATTCTAATTTAATTAGGAGGACATCTAAATATACTGTCCTGTGTACTGCATCTTTTCAGAGCACAGGTAGTTCTTTCTGAGAAAGGCATGTTGTCTTCCTTGCATTTCAAATGCCTCTTTCAAATTCACTGTCCCTTGATCTTTTGTATTTTTTTCATCTCTCTGCAGTAGTTTCAAGGATCTGGCAGCTGGGAGCATTCTTATTAGGTCTGCATCAATTGCATCCTATAATTAATTACAGAGGGGAAAATGATAGGTTGATTTCTGTACATCTGCACAGCTACAGGAGTCTGCTATTACCAGCCCAACATGTTCATTTTAAACACAAGGCCTGTCCTTTTAGAATGTAAAGCTCCCAGTTGGAACGCTATTGCTGCTGTTATCTCAGTGACTCACCAAGAGGATGTTTCTTGATGGCTCAAGCATCCCAAGAACACGGCAGAACCCATTCTGCTCCCCCGTTGCCTCAGTCACAAGCTGAGAGTGGGGCAGTCTTAGGGACTGGGTGGTTCTGCCAGTGGTAACCAGTACACCCAGTTAGTTGCATTCCACATGAAAAACAACTTAAAAGCTTTTTTCTTTCTGCATTCTTACACAGTTTGGTAGGCAAGTGAAATAACATTGTTGACATTCAAAATATCACTGGCATCTGATTTAACACCCACTGAAATAGGCAGAATAGTTGACATTCCCCTGAATTACTGTTTCAGGTGCTGGTTTAAACTATCATCATCTTGAATCTGCAATAGCCAGAGACTTGTTTTGTGCTTATTCATAATTCATTCTCTGAAATGCTCTTCTGACTTCACCCTGGCACAAAGTAATCACTCGCTGCCCTAAAGGCAGCTTTGTTTCAGTTTCTAGATCCCTTTGATATGAGCGGGCAGAAGAACAGTAAGTTCAAAACCAGCCTGATGCACAAGAAGTTTAATGGGCTGAGGAGGATTTAGAAAGTAATTTAATATTTGCAAGAAAGATATGGTGAAGAAGTGAATTTTTTTTTTTTCAGCAAGTTCTGTATAAAATGAAAATTTCAAAATTTTCTATTGAGCCACTTCTTCACCTAGGTCACTAACAGCTTTTTAGGTGAGAGCTGCTAACACAATGTTGTCAAATTCCTCCTTATTTGTTTCCCAGTGATGTTTCATGCTTACAGTTCTGATTTGGACTTTTGGACAATGAAAATCAGTGAAATGAGTGTCCTGTGTCAGAGTGTACAGTGTTCTAACAGCTTTTACTGACCGTGATTAGCCAGTTGTCTTTGCCTGCTCCTAGTAAGGGCTTGGAAGTACTTGGACTATCTGGGAGGTGGGCTGTGAAGCGGTCCTGAGCCAACTTTGGCAAGCAGCTCACAGCTGGGAACTGCTGGCTCCTGCCTGTGCGATTGGCACTACAGGCAGGTGTCAGCTGGAATTCATTCTTCTGTGTCCAGTCTGGCCAGAGAAGAGCTGCACTAAGTCTAGCTTTGGCCTGGTTCTTCCTGAAACAGCTTGGAGTCTCTTTCCTTGGGTTGTCATTAGAAGGAGGGAAACAAAGATTGCTCCTGGCACTAGACCCCTCTCCCCAGCTGGAGGATCGGCCTGCCAGAACGTTCAGTTGGATAACGCACTACAGAGGTTTGCATGCAGCAGTTAGCAGCAAGAGCCTACTTACTGTACCTTGTTGTAAGTGAGGGCTGCTCGCTGCACTGGATGTGGATGGTGCTGAGCTCCTGCATGCTCCGGAGGCGAGTGGCTGGCACACTGGAGTTGGGAAGGTGAGTGGTCTTCTTGGTACGACGAGAACAGCAGGAGGTGGTCAGTCCGTGGTGACTTGACAAGGAGGGGCTCCGAGAAGAAGGATAGTTTTGCATTGAGCTCTCCATGCAGTTCTGCTCAAACAGTTGCTCATCTATGAACTCGTGGTTCTGGCAGGGGAAAAAACAGGGCCATTACTCTCTGGTGACACCAACAGCTTTGGCCCAACAGCAGTTTGTTTTCAACAGCATCTTTTGCTTAGGTTGGTGGGATGTGTCACCCCTTGTCTGCGTAAGATGCTCTCTGTCTCTATGCCTAAAAATATTTGCACTAGGCAGATCTTAAAAAGAAATGACTCTGCCCTTTCACTCACTGCAACCAAGAGAAGATTTTGCTCTCCTGCATCAGTAGGGGAATAAGATAAGCTGTTGCAGTGACAAAAGCATGATAGTCTATCAATGCTGCCTTGCTCACATAGTCTGAGATGATTACTATGTTGTGTCGGAATTTCATTTTTATGTCTGGATTCCAAAAGTGGCTTCAAAAAGTCTGCAATGCCACGTGGTTATGGAACCTGAGAGGAGATTCATGCTCCTTTTCCTTTGTGCCTGGGGACAGGTTTGTACTGTATTTGGATGACCATCTTGACTTACAGCTCAATTGCAGGATGTTGCGTGTATTGGCTATTGGGTTCAAAGCATACCTGCAGTTTGTTGGGTGCTCCTAGCTGAGTGGAAATAAAGATGGCAGGTGAGTGGGAAGTGTAGAGGGGAAGGAAATTCAGAAAGCTGTATCTGTAAAGAGTTTTTGTGCTTAGGAACAAGAAATCCTGAAAGAAAGAACTATGTGTGTATATGAACATCCAAGTAGTTCTAGTGAACATACTTTATCCAGTCCCTGTCAGCATCAGAAAGGATGGGAAACGAAAGCAACCATGGTGAAGGCAGCCATTGGTTTTCATTGGAACAACTAACAACTCTCACAGGAAACAAGAGCACCGGATAGCCAAAATGAGCCACGTGCACAAACTGCCAAGGACAAGACCAGGAACAAGAAAGGAAGCGAACACTCTCCAGACACATCACAGAGACCATAGAGAAAACAGATTGAATTAAAAAGGAAATACCTTGATGGTGGAAGTTCGTACAGATAACAGGGGATCATCCACAAGATAGGACAATCCCTACGGGACAACATGCCAACAAAAGATAAAAACACAATTGATTGTCCATTCCTGCATTCAGAAGTTTAGTCCCAGCATTGCGTCTATTGCCTCAGCATTCCAGCCGGCTCGCTCAAGTTTGAATGGGCAACCAGACCTTCTCTTTACCAAACCTTGCCTGAATCAGACCCCTTTGTGCCTTCCTTCTCACACTTAAACTTTTCAATGTGCATGATCTTGGAAATAGAACAAAACTGGTAACAGCTTAATTGCTTTGATCTTTTGAGAGCTGAAGGCAAAGGAAAACAAAGTTTCAGCAGCCGATTCACAAGTTAACGAATTGGAATTGCGTTGCTGTTGGGTCACCAACGGGTATGGGTTTTGAGCATAGTGTGGCAGCACAGAAGAAAGGTTTGGGTTGAAGGACTGGATTCCGTGCACTCAGCGTTTGGAGAAAACATGGCATGTGAATGTCCTCACTCCATCTGGGAGTTGGAATGAGTGGGGAAAAGAAAAAAAATCTTTTGTTTGAACAAACTCCATCTGTTGTGTTAAAATGACAAAGTAACCTCTGTTATGGCAGCTAGAAGTACCTCAGGGTCACTTTGTCATCTGACACGCCAGATTTGTGAGCCATTCACAGCCATTCAATTGTAAGGCTGTACGCTAGTGACGCAGATACCGTGACAATAAACAATGTACTTTTAGAATCCGTTTGCCTAGCTTAAGGAAAGGTGAATTGCCCATTGAAACAAGTTAGCAGCCATGATACATTCCTCATTCCATTCCTGCAAGTTGCTCACAAAATGACTCTTAAGTGTTTAAAAATTCTTTTACTATGATTGAAAATTTTGGGAGGAGAACTATTGCATAGTATTTTAATAGATTATGTGAACTACAGAATTTCCGCACAAGCTGATTGGTAATTTCAGGCCAGAATCCAAATTTGCTATGTGATTTGATGCAACATCATGGTAATAATTGGCTGAAAAACATGGGGGAAAGCACATTAAATACTGGGCAGATTCTCCCTCTAGGTTTTAATCAAAAGTCAAAGTATCACTGCTATTGCTGCTCTTTGCTGAAAAAAGCAAAATTTGGAACATTTTCAACCACTGAGGCTCACTGTCTGAGTAGGCTTGCGTGCTGGAGGCAATCTAGCTTTGTTAGTGAGGTAGGCTAAGGCATCCACAAATTAGGATAGGCTTTGGCCACGTTACGTCCAGCACCCGAACCGGCTCATTAGTAATGGAGCAACTCCTGTAGCTCCTAGAGATGTTGTCCAGCCCGTGCAGAGTTCAGAATTTCTCTAAGCCTTTACAAGGGCAGACCCTGGAGGCAGTAGGGCTGTCAGGTTTTGTTTGTTTCAGCCAATTTGGTAAAGTTTCCAAATGAAAGTAGTCTTGAGAAATACGGGTCATAGGCGTGAAGCTTTTAAGTGTAAAGTTCTAAACCAAAGAGTCAGATTGTGAAGTATCTGCTTGTTATGTAACATCCAAAATTGCTAAGAAATAAAGGCACGATGAGTCTTATAAAATAAATTCACTGATCATTGATACAGGAAGACAGTTCACTGTCCTTGGAACGGTGACCTTTATCGCTCATTGTGACAAACCAGCTGTACTCAGCAGGTCACTGCAATTAACCAGTCATCATCTTCCAGTGTATCGCTGAGGCCTAAGTGGGGTTATTCCAGCATAAGCCAAACTATGGAAGTGAAGGTGATTTATCTAAAAGAAAGCTCTTGCAAGTCAGAAATCAAAAGTACATTTGATGATGGATGCAGATAGGAAAAGGCATGAATATTTCAAGTGTTAACCTCTCTTCATTCTTTCTAGAATGAATCACGGAATAGATAATGTGTTCCTTTACTGCAAAACCTTTTATATAAACCTGGAAGTGAAACATATGTATCAAATAAATATCTGACATGTTCCAAGAGACTTCTGCATACAGAATCACTTAATAAAGAAAAATAAAATTCTCTCTCCCAACACCCTGCGTGATGCAAACGCAAAAGTCATGTTACAGAAACTGCTTGACTGGCTTTGAGATAAATTACCTGCTCTTGTAGCCAGAACCGTAGCGAGCAAAGGTACGTGCAGCCTTTAAACCCAGTAAGAGAGTTCATCTGCCCTGTGCCATGTAAAGGGCTAAAGGTTATTTTTTCCAGTCTGTTGGTGTGGTGACCAGCTTGTACTTTGGAGTCACTGATATCGTCTTCTTCCTCTTAAGGCACCACACTGTCTTTTATTACTAATTAGCACAAGTGAGGAGTATATATGGTGTGTGACTGACAGCATGAGACAAATGCAATTTAGTTCTCTTTCAGAAGTACTGAAGAAATTAAGCTTAATATACACCTTGTTTATAGGATCTCCCTAACCCCGTGCTGAAAAGTTATTTGCATCCAGGTGAACCTGACCGAGCACCTGCTATTGACTTTCTACTGGTGTAGCTGACTGTGGAGTAGCGGATAATCACATCTTTATCCCTTTGCACAGTGATTGCTTTCTTTAAAAAGACGGCAATGAAATAAAAGGGCATTTATCCCATTGCAGAATATTCTTGGGAGCTTGAGTGTCAGCCCCCCATGCTTAGTTTGTAGGTCCACTGAGTACGTCTGAGTGCCACCTCTTTCCCATAGGAAGCCTGGGCCAGGCACAGACACAGTAAGATGTAGAAGGATGGTGTTCCTACTTACGGTTGTTTTTTCCAGGCAGTGCAGCAGGTGGTGATGTTGGCTTTCAATTAAGGAGGTGCCTTTAGTCATGTGCTGTTCATCTTCAGTGGATCCCTAGATAGCCAGAAAAAAGGGGAAAAAAACCCAAAACCCAAACCGGGTGTAAAACCATGAAAACAAACAGAACTACCAGCATTAGCTTTCACAGGGATAAAGACCATTTCAGTGTTGCCAGCTCTCACGTTTTTCTCATGACTAATGAGGTTACCTCATTTTTTTTTTCTTAATCATTTGGCTTGTAAACTCAGGTGAGGAGCTCAGCTGTGATTCAAAACCTGTGTGTTTCTAGCTGTTTTGTAGCTGTGGAGGAAACCTGGCAAATACTGTTGACATACAACGTCAAGGCTCAGGAACCAGAAGGTAAGGAATAAAAGAACCTGTGCTGTTTTATTTTTCCCAAAACATTAAGACTTTTAAGCTCAATGTGGCCTTTGAATGCCAACAGATGTACCCTGAACTCTAGTCTCTGTTAGGAGCCAAAACACAAGCTGTCTTGCTTCTGCTGGGCTGGAAGCCTGGCTCTGCCTGACCTTCAGGGCTGCACAGAGCCAGGGCTGTTGGAACTTGCGTGTGTTATTGCCAAAGCCTCCTGAGTCACGGCTGCATGCCAGATCAGAAAATATGAATCCAGGCTTCACATCTTGGACTTTGCAATGCTGTTTCTAGGGACAGGACTCCTGGCTCTGTCTCTCCTCTTCATGGGCGTGACTTTCTGCACTTTGTGCCTGCAGCGTATCGAGAGGGGGCTGCTCTTTCCCTGCATCGGTGTGTATGGTTATTGGTGGGGAGTTTACAGCGGGTCCTGAGGACTGGGTTCGGTGCAAACTGAAGATGCATAACCCTTCTGGTGGCGAAGCCCTCTTTGAAAGGCACGGAGAAGGGAGGAACAGGCAGGCACCACTTATGTAAGAGTTATTATATATAAACTATCCTGTTCAAGCGTATGGCAAATGAAGAAGTATTGTGCAGCAGTTGCAAAGGGTTTGTGTTCACATGAAATGTGGCAGCAGTTCCCTAGAAGAAGGAAGGTCCCGTCTTCATTAGTTTCTTATGGCTTGTGGCTTTCACTCAGTAGGATGGCTTACTGTGATTTATATTTTAGTAAGATAGTGCCCAGGAGTGCTGTGAACTGACCAGGAACCCTCTGTACATCACTTAGCACAAAACCAGAACAAGGCAAGCCTGTTTCAAAGACCTCACGCTCTAGATACTCATTGTACAGCAACACCCGTACAACTGGGGACCAGCTTTCCCCCATTGCCCCTGCACACTCAAACTGCTGATATGTGGCTAAGGAATTTGTAAGCTAATTCAGAGAGCAGGGTGTGCCATCTGGGAAGGGATTTGGTACAGCTGAGAGTATTTAGGTTGGAAAAAAATAAAAACCCAACCCTATTAAAAGGAGTGGTTCCTCCTAGGGAGAGTTGAGGGGTTTGAACTGTTAGTGGTGTGCTGATTTAAGGGCTCTGGGTTGGAAAGACTTACTGGGGTGCTTTTGCTGGTCTGTTCTCAGCTTCTACATCAGGTACGTGTGCTTGTGGTGATTTGGGGAAGAGACTGCTCAGGCTGCAGTGTTATTAGTGGTTAGGATAAGCTACAGATCTCAGACCAATCTCTGTGCTTTTGTTAAGCTGAGGAGCTTGATCTGCTTGAAACAGCTGCAATAAGAATGGATAAGAGGTTAGGAGCTTGAGTTTGGTACGTGTGTAATGTTTTGCTCGTGCAGAAAGCTTGGAATCAAGTATTCATCAAAACTGCAGTAGGCCAATTCAGTCAACTTGGGTGTGGGGGAGAAATCCAGTACTCTGTATTTTTGATCTCTGCAGTATCAGTGAATCAGATGCTTATGTTCTTCAAAACATAGCATGTTGCTTACCCTGTGATCTGATGATCGCATACAACTCAGAAGTGGAAGGAAAGAAGCAATAGGGGTTGTTTAGAGAGTTTCTGTGCTGTTTGAGAGCCAGGATTCCTTTTCTCATTTTCTTTGTTCTGTGGTGGCAGATTTAAGATCTGGGTTTTTAAGTACATTCTCTTACTACTGCTACTGCTTAAGCTCCTGATCTTGCAATTCACTGTGATTTCATGACACATTTATCTGCATGTGTCTTTGATGACTAGCATTTTCAAAGACAATTACATGCATTAAAATGGCAATTAGGTGTTGTAAAATGTTTCCCTGTGGCCCATAAGTAAGGGCTGCCTGGTGCCTTCTGTAATACCTAAATCTGAAAGTCAAAAACTGATGTGCATGGCTTGAATCTCTCCTTAGACCCGAAACAGCATTATCTAACTGTACTAGAGAGAAAATGGGTGGGATGGGAGACACACGGCAGAACATCTTGGCAGAAGTGCCAAGACATTGTCTGTTGCTCTCAAGGGGGTCAAATTCAACTGCGCTTAAAGCATTGCTTTTAAGTACACTCGTGTGTCCCAGTGATCCACGGCAAATGTGTCCGCTGGATGCCTTTTCCAGGACGGTTCTGTGATCCCTAAGTGAAGGAATAGCTCTGTCTCTGACAGATGCCAAAACATAGCTGAACTGGTCCATTAAGAAAGCTGACTTACTGCACACAGAATTAATAGATTCCTATGGGAATGCATCTTAGGCAGGTTATGGATTTTTTTGTTGCTGTTGTTTTGGAAGATGGAGCATTCCCAGAAGTATTTTTAGAAGCGGCCTAAAAAAAAAATATCAGTTCCATTTTTCTTATTAACAATCCTCCTAGTGATCTAACACAACAAGCAGGTCCTGTTTGTATCCTGCTGAGATTACTGACTCTGCTGAAGTCTGTGTCGGAATATTTCCCGTGGAGGTCCTTGCAAGCCCTAAAGCAAATATGATGCTGCACTAAAACACTGGAAAAGGAGAGAGAAAGAGCACATATTGCAAACAGTGTCTTTTTATGAGGATTTGCTTGAGAGGAGATCGAAATGGAATCTGAAAGCAAAGATAGAGCTCCCGTACCTCTGGCAAAAGACCTAAGCCAATTTTGGCAGTACAGCTTAGTCTCCCCCTCTGCCTTCCATCCCAAGGCTAGGCTTCCTGCTGATGGGAGTGGCTGGAGGGATGGCAGGGATCGGGAATAAAGGGTAGCATCAGTGAGTGTGACTTGTACCTTCTCTTTCTTTCACTTTTTCTTCAGTCAGCTCAGTGTTTTCAGAAATGAAGAGCATGCAACCATGGAGAACACCCTAGCATGCAAATTAAGAATGAGATCTGCAGGAACTACTACCCCAGAACAGTGAGAGTGCCGACATCACACAAATGCTTGGCGTTTTGATAGTGCTATTGAGGAATGTATACCTATAGAGATTGCATCAGTGGTAGGTACCTACGTTACTGCAGGCAAACAAAATCTGTGTCTTCATTAGAAGAGTCTGGCTGTAATGAAAAAGCTGGTGGGGGGGAGGAGGAGATGGTTTGCTTTTTAAGCTGGGATGCCAGTTTTGCCAGGATTTGATGCCAGCTACCATTCAGTTTGTTCTTGGAAGACATTCAGTGAACTGCTGGTTGCTTGGAGGGAGACTGAAACACACTGTAGTGTCAGTTCTGACATCCAAAATACTTCCCCTTTACCTCTTCTACTTAGTGCTTCAGCATGCAGAATTGGACGCTGGTGAACCGAGAGGGACTGGTTCAGTGGTTGGACTGTCCCTTCCTGTGAAAATGGCCGTAAGGCTTCTCTGTGGCTAAGCAGATTCTGCTTGTGAAAAGGCACAAGACCTCACAACCTACTGTTCCTAGGATATACACCTCCTAGCATTTTAGCTAAAAGGGAATTTCAGCTAGCTGTACAAGGAGATTAACGCTAAGAGGATATGTAGGCTGGTGCCATCGGAAGAAACTCACCATCCCTTGAGCACTTCTGACATAAAGCCCACTAAAAATCTCTGTAAATGAGAAGGAAACGGTCTGAGTACTTTGTGTCTAGATGGCAAATGCAAAATGCCACAAATCCACATGTTTCTGAAGCAAGAGTCTGTGCTCTTGCTAGGAGCAGAACTCTGTCCTGCTGCTGTCCTTCGATAAATCCTTTTCTTTGCTTTTTCTTTACTTTGATACAAGACTACAGGCTGAAGACATGCTGTTCCTTTGAAAGATGGTGTCAGTGTATTCATTCTGGTGCTGATGAAAGGACATTCTGGCACATGTTCCGGAATCTTGAACAGTCCTTATTTCTCAATTTATTAGTTTGACTGCAGAGCCACAGCCAGGATACGTTCTGGGGCAGGTGTTTTCCTTGGATAAACCCTCAAGGTGTCAGACTGCAGGGCAATATGCTGGGCACGTGTAAAACAATTATACCTTGTTCACAGTGCTGTGTGATTGCTAATGCTGAAAGTGATAATATCTAGTCGTGGCCATATAGTAATTGCAGTTGGAATGACTGCTGGGTAACAAACCAGCCCTATGGCAATCTGGCCATGTGAAGTCCATTAAAGTTAGCATGAGTCCTGGGCAAGGTATCAAAATGGGATGTGTACCTGACTGATGAAGCAGTTTGATACTAATTTGACCGACAGATATGCACAGTATGTAGGTAATATTTTGGTCCCTAATATAGCAACTACAGAAGTCGCATTCCTTCATATTTTTGCAGCTTAAAAATTTTGGCCGGCTAAGCTATGCTGTCATTCATGTTTTGTACTCTTAAGAATAGTTTGTTCTCCTGCCATAAAATGTAAGGATGTAAAATCTTGCCTTGTGGAGTTAAATTGGACATGTATAGCTTTACATCAAAGGATGCTCTGCAGTTCTGTAATTAATTAATGCCACTACCTGCGGATGGAGGGACATGTCTTGGTTCTTGATTCGGGTATAAGGCTAGTCCTCAGGTAGCCAGATCATTTCCTGGTCGTCGTGCAGGTGCCAGGCATGGCTTTGGCAAGTTTCTTGGTTTAGGAAATTATATTCCTGTATGTCATAGGTGGATGGTAATTCTTCCTTCCCCATACCCTTTGCTTTTGACTGTTTCAACAGGAAGTTCCTTAGGGTGGGGATATTTTTTACACTGTATTAATACAACTGCACACAATATGAAGTGCTTTTCAAAGTAGGATTTGTGGATCTTGCTGGGCTGTGTGTGGGGAGTCATCTTAGCATTCAGAGCTATAAGCCCACCAAAAAGCAAGCTGCACCCAGGAAAGCTTGGGAAGACCTGCTGTAGATGCTACTATATATCTAAATTTAATAATTAATGAGTAAAAAAAAATAATCCCCTAAAACCTCCATAGAAACATTTTTGTTTTCCTCCCTGTGTCTACAGTAGCTTGTAGCCAACGAAATGACCCTTCTTCCAGTTATTTTTGGGCAGGTGCCAGGAAGTGAACCCATTCAGCCAAATATTTCTTTCAGCCTCGTGCATTTTGGACTTAAGCATTTGTACGTCAGCTGCTCTTCCATGACTGGTCTTGGCAGGGAGTTTTGGTTGACAAGGGAAGTGAGGAGATTCTTGTTGGGATGACAGGCTGGAAGATCAAGTGCAAACAGAGTGTCCCTGCTAAGCTCTTCTGGTATTTTTAAAATCCAGAAATCTAAAGCTCAAAAGGAAGTTTGAAATTTGTAGTCAAATTTTTGCATGTTCTTGGGTAATGAAAGAGCAGAATCTCAGCTGAGCTGGCATCCCAGTCCAGAGCCTTTCCTTTGGAGACAAGGCTCTGGACCAGGTATGACCAGTCTTCCTGGTCTCTCATATTCTTGACAGAGAAATTTTTCTTGAACTGCTCAACAGCAACATATGGTTTAAGAAACAGATTTTCTGAGTGTCGCTGCCATTCGCAGAGTAGGAGACGTTAGATGTGCAGTCAGAAGGATCAAACTTGTTTTGGAGAGGAGAACAGAAACTGATCTGGGCACCCTACCTTCCAAATCTATGCTTCATGTCACGTGCTTTTGTAGAGTCAGTTTAAAACTATTCCAGTTGTAAAGGGCCAGGTTCCTCTATCTCAGTCCGCACCGAGTAGCATCATACATGCAAAATAAGGAGCTGCGCAATTTCCATCCATGTGCTGTACCCACTGAACTTGGGTAGGAATGGGTTTAGGTCCTAGTGAGCAGCTTTCACCATGAGCTGAAAAGGTTTTTCAGCTTTGAGTTTACAAATGCAAGGATGTGTGCCAGGGAAAACAGTAGACATTTGAAGGATTAGGCCCCAAGTAAGGATTCAGGAACAAGTGCTAGGCAGCTCTGGTGGCTGAATTAAGCATTCTTCATCTCGCTCTTTGCTCCCCACGTGCACGAAAGGCTTATTTATTTGAAATGAAATCCATGAAATGTGCTAATACCTGCTCTGGTGTTGATCAGGCTTAATGTAATAACCTCCTCTCATTTTCACTGATTCTGCTGAGCAATCTGACGCACTTAAAACTTTTCTTCTCGTGAATAGCTAGTATTAGCCTCCAGAGCCCTTTCTGTTAAAAATAAACCCACCACCAAACTGCCTGACACAGGAGCTAGGGAATATTTTCTTGTCCTTTCTTGGGCATGATCAGATAGTCCAGATTAGAGGGAGACTCTTTCAACATACAGGTATTTATTTTCAAGAGAGTGGATATTTATAGTATGGGCAGACCCTGGGTGGTGTAAATCAGTACAGCTCCATCACACAGAGCTTTGAGGGAACCTGGTCATTGCTGGAAGGTCAGATCCTTTCCTAGCTGAAGGAGGAACCCAAGGAAGCTTCTTCCTCCCATCCAGTCTTGCAGCTGGATTCCAGCTGCCCATCCACATGGCACATGCAGGACACGAGAGCCTAATTATAGCATGAGGCCATGCTGCCACACTGAATAACGAGCAATTAGGTGGCAATGGGGAGAGAAAGGGAGGGGGAGCCCAGGGAGAGGAGTGGGGATAAGGAGCTTCTCAAACTCTGTGGAAGGAGATATTGTCTGCACTCACCGTCAGCTCAAGGGCTTCATTCAGGAGACCGTTGCGCTTGCTGTGAAGGTAAGCGTTGGAGCTGCCTGTTTTGGCCACTCGAATCCTCGCAAGCCGGGCTTTCTGTGAAGAAGGCAAACAAGCTGAAGTTATACCTGGGCACACCAAGGGATTGGGCCTGTGCTGGCAATACCGGGAGGAAGGAAGTTTCAGGTTCTCGCTCTACCTGAAAAAGCCTGGGGTGCAATACAAGGGGTGTGCAGGCAGGAGAAGGTGCTGTTGAGAACAGCCAGCACAGGTCTGTCTCCAGGAGTCAGACGGGCACACGTGTCTGAAGAACATAATCTGTCACAGAGCATTAACAGCCTTTCCAGAGACAAGAAGTGGGGTTCTGCAGATTTGTTTATCCTTTCGAAAGTTAATAGTCATTTTTTTGGGGTGAGATACACCGCAACTGGAGACACTTGTCTTGGGCATATTCCTGGTGTAGGGTGGCTGTGTGTGATCTAGCAGCGTGCGCGTGCTCTGCATGAATGTAGCTTTCATGGCTCACCTTCTCTCTAACGTGCTCGGTTGTTCAATCCTCTCTTTATCTTTCAGCTCTGTGCTCTGACATCTGTGGGGTCACCTGCTCTGCTTGCACAGCAGCCAGCGTGGTGACACCCGGTCCTCACCGGTGGTGGACTGACCTCTACAGCGGCAGTGCTAGTTTAACTTCGGTGTCTGATAACTCTGTCCAAAAATACACATTTCTTGACAAACTGACAGAAGTCACTCTGCAACAACACAGACATCCAACTGTTCTCATTTTTATGTATCCCTGACCTTCTTGACCCTTGGGGGGACAAGTTAGACGATAAAAAGCAGTCCAGAATAAAGCAAACCAGAAAAATGAATGAGGCCCTCTTTCTGATCACACAGTTGTTAGCATTTCAGTTTTTCTTCTCAATTGTTGCCTGCTTCTCTGTCAAGTGCCGATTTGCCTTTTTCTTTTCTACTGTTAATTTATGACTCAAACACCATTAAAAGTAAATACATGAAATAGCTGTGGCTATTAAAAAATAATTACATTGTGCTGTAGTTTAAAATGCTGCATAATCTTTTAAATAACATGGAACTCGTGATTTTCCTTTCTAATTAGAGGTGCTAATGGGTATACACTGTAGGAAGAGCAAAGCCAAGAGGCAAATATCTGCAGTGGGTCCACGGAGTGTAATAATTCCGGGAGCTTTATTGCTGTACACACGTGAGTGACTCTGGCCCTCAATATTTGAAAGATTTGTTTAACCTTAAGAGCTTCTGCTTAAGCCCACAATTTCTCAGGCAAAGACATGTACAGGATACTAGTTTGCAGCTTTAATTAGGTGACACAGACTATGACCAGTCTGAAAAATAGGTCTGCTTCTTTAACACCCCAAAATGGGAACATCCAAAATTGACTTTCTTTTCTATACTTCATCTAGATTTTATTGTCCCATTTTAATGTTAAGACTGCAAGTCAGTGTACGACACTGAAATCTCTGGTGAAACTTCCTCTGTACCGGGGCCAAGGTGTCTCGCAGGACTATCTGGTCACGAGTTCTATTTCCAAGACGTAGACTGAGGACACAACAAGAAAATGAAATTGGATCTTCAGTTGTTCTGAAGGCTTTCCCATACTACTGTGCTGCTCTCGGCCCGGAGTAGGACTGGCCTGGGACTGTAATCCAGAGCAAAAACCGCAGAGACTACTACTACTGAATGTGAGTTAGGGGGAGAGAGAGCAGGGGATAAGGGACTGAAGGATATTCCATTTCCCAGTTACATGGCATTGTCTCTCTGTTCCTGTTAATTACACTTCCATTACATTATTTCTTCATTTGCAACTATATGCCTTTGTGTCTCTGTTCCTGACGTTCCGCAATGATCTTATCTCCTCCATAACTGGGACTGGATGGTGGCTCCAGTGCTGGTCTTGGCAGTGAGGCTTGATGGCAACCCCAGAAGACTTCCATTTCCTTTCTGTGCTGGACAAAATATCAGTTCCTTTGCTGCAGGAATTACGAGCCCCCAACTCACCTCACCTATAGCAGGAAAGGTTTCATCCTCATCTTCGGTTCAGTCAGTTGTTAAAGTGGATTCAGTCTTAGGCTCTTGTAATGAACATTATTCCCTTTGCCTCCAGGCTAGCAGGGGATCAAATATTAATAGCTGTACTCCATGTGGACTGGAGATGGTTCGTTTCTGAGGTCTGTTCTCTTTTCTTCTTTGAAACAGGGCCACTAGCTATCTAAATAATTAAGCCCCATAGCTTTTGTAGTTTAGAACAGACGTTGTTATTTTAAAAAATGTCAGTGGGGCAGGACAGAAGTTAATCCTATTGTCCTTACACAAAAGACTTTCTAGGATAGTCACATCGCCTAACTCTGCGCCCCTATCATGATTAAATTTGGTAGATATCTTGATTAACTCAGCTAGAGAAGTTAATTAAAATTGGTGCCTAAAATTGGTTTGGCCCTCCAGACAGTTTCCTGCGTTGGACTAGAAACAACTCTAAAACCATAGCTCACATTTTTTATGTGAAAGTCTGTGTAAATGTGCATTATTTGAAAAGTATATCTATCAAGTGACACAAGCTTTACGTGATATTTAGGTACATGTTGTATGTTTATGTGGGATGCAGTACTTTGATCACGCCTGATGGTAACAATGAGTTTAAGTGGGTTTTTTTGGGGGAAAGCAGTCTTTTGCATCTTATCCTATGGATGTGATGGACTAAAGGTCATCAGGGCCAGGCCTGAGATGGCTGTTACTGAATGTAACCCCTGTACGGAGAGACTAAAAAAGGAAAAGAAAACGGCACACTGTGTCTGCATGTGGAGTGGTAAGAGGAGTTGCTAGGAAACCAGAGGATCTCAAAATGCATATGACCTAATCTGGAAGATAATTTATATGATGAAAATAATAATACTAATGACAGCCACTTACAGGTTAGAATGATTAATTTGGTTATCTTGGAGCCCACGTGTTTCTGAGAGCAGGATGGAAGGCAGGTCTCAATAACTTCTGACTCCTTACTGCTTTTTAAGAAACTGGGGATGCGGAATAAGCAGGAAGGGGAGTGAAGCCCTGTATGCGTGGAGCGCTGAGGTACGGTGGAGAGGACGATGTAAGTGGCTGTCAGCATCCTGGGTACCTACATTTCCCAAAGGGACTGACAAAGGAGGAAGAATAGCCTGTCTTCATCTTCTAGCTGCTTTGGAGAAGTGCAAGGAGCAGGAGTTGCTGGCTAGGAAAAATGCTTACCAGATGGCAGGCCCAGGAAACAGCTAATTATTAGTTATTAATGATTTTCATCTAGTTCTTATGGAGATAATGTTCACTCTTGATTTATGTGATATAATAAACTATTAAGTTACAACCTATGACATAATTTCACATTTGCCAGACATCTTCAGCTTTCCAGAGCTTCTGTACTTGAGCAAGGAGATGACTGGAGTACGTGTATATCAGGTACTCTGTGTACAGGTCCTATGGCCACTCCTCCCTCTTTGGACTGGAGCTGTTGTTAGCTCCAGTTATTATCCCTCACAGAATGGTTGAGGTTGGAAGGGACCCCCGGAGGTCATCTGGTCCAACCCTCTGCTCAAGCAGGGCCACCTAGACCAGTTGCCCATGACTGTGTCTGGGTGGCTTTTGAATATCTCCAAGGATGGAAACTCCACAACCTCCCTGGGCAACCTGTGCCAGTGCTCGGTCACCCTCAGAGTGAAAAAGCGTTTCCTGATGTACGGATGGAGCCATCCAGTGATGGGACCAGAGGTGATGGGCACAGACCCCTGGGAAGAACCTGGCTCAGTCCTCTTTGCCCCCTTCCTCCAGGTATTTGTATACATCAATAACATCCCTGGAGCCTTCTCTTCTTTAGGCTGAACAGTCCCAGCTCTCTCAGCCTTTTCATGTATGAGAGATGCTCCACTCCATATCTAACTTGATCTGCTACAACCACACTAACAGCATTCCTGGCAGGAAATGCAGCTACACTAAGTAATTAATAGTGCTTCACGCTTTTCTTCCTAAACAATTAGTTGTTTGAATAGGAGTAGAACTGTTGCTGACCGCTGCGGTGAGTCCAGCGGTGCAATAGGTGCACACCACTTGTCTTTTCAGACTGAAATGAAGCTGTTCTCAAAAGTAATCAACAGAATACCTTTGATCTGATTTTTATTTCCAAGGTGCAATATCACAGTCATTCAGTATGTGCTTGATTTTCTTGCATTTGTCTGCATTTGTTGCTTTTTTGGGTTTGAACTTAAATTCTAAATGGAAAGAACATGGTTGATTTTCGGATGTGGAAAAGATAACAAACATATTGTACAGTTAAACAGGGGTTTCTGTGGACTTAACAACAGAGCTTAGAGTATGGAAAGACAAAAAAGTGTTTTCTTGTAGTTACGTTCTCACCTTCCCAAAATGATCTGGTCTGTGGTACCTTTGACTAATTTTAGCATAAAATTCAGAAGGAAATTCAGCAAAGACTTGGATTTGTACTTCCGAGTGGGAACTCGGCGCACATATGTAACTTGGAATGGATGAAACCTTCATCTGGTGGAAAATCGCTTAGCTCCCTGGCCTGTTGTGGTAGTTCTTCTTGCCAAGCAGAAAAGGGAAAATGCTTCATTTTTAAAAAAGCATTCAAAACTAATAGAGTAGACAAGAAATTAAATAAATCTACTGTCTGTGGGGTGCTTTTCTCAATATAATCAGGCAATGCTGATCATCTGTCCTACTTATGGCTCTGGGAAGCTGATATGCCATCTTTAACAAAGCCTGGAAGCAGGCTGGACTGCCAAATGAGGACTCGGGGTTATTACATGTGTTTGAACACCGAGTGAGATAATGGCTGTTTAAAAAGCAAATGGCCCATATAATAAGTACTAGTTGTTATTCTGCTAGCCGTCGTTCCATCTGGCTATTGTGCTGGGCAGGCAGCGGAGTTGCAGCAGTGTTAGAAAAGTTGGTTTCTGCAGATCATTTTTCTGTCGTTTTAACCTTTTTTTCCCTAAGAAACGATGTATGCCCGTTTGGACTTTCCTTCCTCTTAAATCTTTACATTAAACAGCTTTTGAGCCAAGTTTAAATAATCTGTCATTTTTGCTTTGGGGGAGATGTTGTAGAGCTGCATATGGAAATTAGATAGTGTAGAACTCATTATATTCCTATATAATTTGATAGAACCACTTACAGTCAGACCTTGATCTTATTTTGGGCCTCTTCATTACTTTCCAGAGATGAAAGATTCCCCTCCCCTCCTCTGTGGCTCTCCTTTTAATCCTACCTTACCCTTGGCACCATTAAAGCAACAGAACATCATTTCAAATGCACTATATCGTTTAATCTTTTCCAACACTGAAGAACACGATGTTCGATCTATTTATAGAACAATGCACAGAATATGGAGTTTAATGGATCTCGACTTCTCTACTAGTCATAGACATCCTGGCTGATTAAACATGGAACTTTGAAAAAAGTGTCGTAATATGCAAAACTTGCAGACAAATGCAGGGCGGTCAGGAAGCCCCTGGAGCACTAAGACCAGTCCCCTCCTGTTGCAAACTTCCTTTTGTATGTTTTCATCTTGAACTTAACAAGCTCTGGCTTAAGCTTAGTGAAGCTCTAACTCCTACTGGGTGTTTATTTTAGAACTTCATTCTTCTATTTAGAACACTTCTTCTGATTTCCTGCCTGCATGTATTTGTTGCCAATTTTACTCAGTTGCCATTGTATTGATGCTTTCTTTTTATGCAGACCATTGCCTTTCTGGTATTTGCAGCATTCTACGGGAAATAATAGGATAAACTTCACTTTTTGTAGAGTTTGACAATTCTCGCTTTCTTCCTTTGCTTTACATCTAAGTAGTAAGCTTTTCTGGAGGCCATTTCATATTTTTATCCTCTGTAGATGGCCTGCTTATTTCTAACACTTTTTTTTTTTAGTTATCCATCCACCCAGTAAGGGTTACAGTCAGACCTTGTTCTCTATAAGAACTGACCTTATGGACAGTTGTTCCTTGATTGAAATATAGGTTATACACAGTTATTGCACCTTGGCTGAAATTCAAAGCTTCCTCTAGAGGTTCCCATCCTACTACTCCAGCTGACTGACAAAGCTTGCTCTCATGGCCTCTTAAGTTTGCCTCTTAAAATAGTAATAAAAGAAATTCCTACATACCCATTTTGTATTCTTAATGCTGTGACAGATTTTAGAACTTGGGTCAAAACTGCGCCAGGGATGCATGGTCAAAGAGGTACCGTACCAATTGTAGTGGGAATCTGGTATAGTTTGTTAGAGTGAAGTATTCTGGGGTGTAAATTAGGGTGTCGGAATTTGTCTACAAACGTATTACTTGATAAACATCTCATGAAATTAGCCTCCTGTTTTTCTGTGTCATTAATAGAGAGATTGCTGTTCTCCATTGTTCTAAAATAAGATTCTGTGTTTCACTGAAAGCAAAGTGTGATGAGCATCTGTCTGCCTGTGATTTATCTGTCTGTCTGCACTTCCAGATTTCACTTCTATAACATCTTTCACACAGCTCACACCCCTAATTAATAGCTATAAAGAATTCAGGGGATGGAGAAATTAACAGAATTTGATCTAGTGTCACATGCTGACTTACTAGACCTGATATATGAACACTAATTAATGGTGTGGAGGCCTGGGATGAGCTACAGAAAATGAAGGTAATTGCTTTGCGCAGTGCTGCTCACACCTTCCCCGGGGAGATGGTGAAAACATGGGAGGGGGAATGGGGATGACGACCACACAACTTCTATATGAAACTCAAGAAAAACTAAGCAAATCTGTAGAACTCATTCCTTTCCTTCTTCCTTGTGGAATGAAGCCCATGGGGAAGAAATGATGGTGGGGCTGTTTTCCCTCCTCGTTGCATGCTCACTGGCCATTGGAGTATGTGTGGTCTCCGACGGGTGGGTACCCACCGGCAGCAAGGGGAGTTCAGTGCGAGTGTGGGCAATGGTGCTGCTGGCGGGGCAGGGCCAGGAGCCGTGTGTGCTTCGTCCCGCTTCTCTGTGCTACGAGCTTTCACCATGAATTGACAGAACTGTTGCCTGGTGGAGAACAAAATTGCTCAGAAGTCATCAGATGACAATAAAGTCACTGTGCGGTGCAATTAGCTTTCTTACTGAAGTTGTTCCTCTTGCTCCTGGAGTCTCTTGGGACAAAACTCTTGCATTAGGCTTCTGCGGGGGGGAAAAAAAATCCATCACATACCCATCCTATGGTCCTTCTTGGTAAGTGAAGGCTCTTAGAAGACCGTGTGTCTCCGCTCACGTCCTTACGCTGACAGCCATAGCACGTTGGCTGCGTGCCGTGGCTTGGCAGATGCGGTGGGAGAAGCCTGCCTGGCGTGATGTCCCGGGTCCCGGTTCGTCAGCAGAAAGCTGCCGAGTAGTCATGGCTACACGCTGCTCTGGTCCTTGTTTGTGCATTCCAGCATCGCTGCACTCTTCCTGCTAGAATGGCTCCTAATTGTCCTGACTCAATTGCTAACGAAGCTGATGCTTCATATGTGGACAGAAACACACTGGCGCCTGGATACTGGAGCTTGTGGACAATGTGTAGAATTGCTCTCTATTATTGTATTTGTTCGGAGTTAATGCTGAGTTCGGTCTAAATGGCTGCACTTACATGGGGAACAGGTGGCTGAATTACCGTCAGGCAGCGGTCTGCATAGTAAACAGAAGAGTTCTGTACTGTGACAAAGAGGAGAAATGAGGAACTATTTCCTATGGAGCAATTTGTCTGGTGGATTGAACTGCTTTTTTTTCCCTGCACAGTATTCACAGGCAGACTGTGATTTCCCCATATAGATATATATATATATATTTTTTTTTTTTTTAGATTATCTGTAAGTTTTATGCATACTCTCGCCTGCTTGTGAACCGTTCTCTGCCAGTATTTACTGTTGCTCTGCTTGCTACCCATGACTGGTCAGGAAAGCACGTGCTGTCATTTCTGCTGCCTCGTTTGGTGAGTCAGCAATAATTGCTAGTGCAAAAGCTCAGACAGATGCATTTAAGATTCTGGGTGTGAATTGTATTACCATAAAATGGTTTCACTTTATATCCTTGTACATGTATGTGAAGTAACTCTGCAAAGAGCCACCGAGCCAGGGAAAGAAATGGATTTTTAAGTGTGGAAAAAGCCCTGAGTCAGAGAGGGAAGTACGGAAGGGCGATGCTGCTGCAGCATCAGAGTTTGTCAAAATTGTGAGCCTGGCAGTAGTGAGGAGGCAAAAGAGGACAGCAGGCTCCTGTTCAGGCCTGGAGAGGGCCTGCCGTATACTGGTTCAGAGCCTGATGTGATGCTGAAGTTGTCAGCAGTTGCTGTTTGATGGGATTTTCATGACCTTTGAATGACAAAGGCTTGTTCTGAGTCAGACTTTGCAGACCAGTGCTGCTGGGTGGAGTGGGAGGAATGGGGTAATGAGATTCTAGGGCTTCTCAAGCTGGGCTAAGACATCTGGCAGTGTGTAAGCATGGAAATTCTGCAGTGGCCCTTGAGAGATGTGCTGGTAGACTGCAGTGTTCCCATCTATCTGACATCCGTGATCGGACACCTGTACTGCCATCCCAGTACAACATGTGTCAGTGACAAACTTTGTTCTTCATCTGCGTATCGCTGTCACGGTACAAATTAGTAGCTGCAATAAGCTTCACTACCATTTACATCCACTTTTAGTTATGTTTTCTCCTGACCCAGTGGGTATATCTGTATCCACTAATCTAGACTGTATATTGCAGTTGGCACAGGGGTGTTCGAGCCAGACTCAGTACGTAGGCTGGGACCTGCATGGGAGCTAAACTGCGCCCAGCTCACTCAATTCTGCATTACTCAGGCAGAGTGGTAAAATAACTAATTAATGAAGGTAACGGCAAAGAATCTGATCACTAGAACCTGATTCCAAAGTAGGACAGGGCTTTCCAATGTTTTTGGCTGAAGGCTTTGCATGCAGGTCTCCTTGACAAGGCGATTTCAGCTCGTGTTTATTTAGACATCTGGGATGAAGTGGGCAACATCAGCCATTACAAATCCTACCAACTGTGCTACATAATGGAGCCATCTGGACCGAGGCAGCCGTGCACAGCCCAGACTTCCAACAGGGGAAAGGGGACACCCTCTTGCTGAGATGACCAAGGAGGGACCCAAAAGATGGATTAGTCGGGTTCTTAGGCATTGCAGGCTGTTATCTGGGGGTGACCGAGACATGACGTGAAAGGCTTCAAGGCATGAAACCAATGTAGAGTGGCTTCTGGATGTGTGTGGAAGTAATTTCAGCTGGGCATTGGGCCACTATTGACAACAGGCATAAATATTTAGATGTACGGGCTGGCTTTGGAGGCTGAACCTGTAAGCTCTAGCTCAGTGATTTCAATCCTTCCTTTCAGAGGGGACATGTAGCTGTCTTACACAATTTGGGATCCAGGGAATTTGAACTAGCTGAACTGATGGAAAATGCCATTTGGCTTTCCTGGATGATATGAAAGAAAAGAGGAAGGATTCCTGGTTGGTTTATTTCCTTAGGGTTTGTTTGGTTTGTTTTGTTTTTTTTTTTCCTCCCCTGAACTATATTAGGGGATGTGACAAACAGGAAACACAGGAGGAGGAGAAAAGAGGTACCTACCCCAGCAAACATGAAATATCTTTTTTTTAAAAAAATAATTAACCCCCCTTTTTTCCCCCCCTGTCAAAAACTGTTAAATATCAACAACAACAAAAACATATTCCACACAGATTCATTGTGGTTGAAAAAAAACATGTTTTTTAAATGTCAGCCAGCTCCAGTTATAACCTTATTGTTTCTCTCTCTCCTTAAGTTCCCAACCCCATCCCCTGCTGGGATCTGAGTCATGTTCTGTCGCTGAGCTCTCCTTAGACAGCTCACAGCTTTGCTCGAGTCGCTTTTTCTGGCCGTTCTGTTCCACACTCTGAAGTTCACTAACCCACCTCCAAAATTTAGGGTGTCAGCTGCAAAACAGAACATTTCAAAGCTGACTCCCCTGCTCTGTAGCAAATCAATTATTGTAATGGCCTCATTATTGACAGGTGCGTGGGCTGTCTTTCTCATGGGTACGATGATGACATAAATCAGTATTCAGCATTCTCTTCATCACCGTCTTCCCTCTTCATCCGCTCTGCTGACTGCAGTCCTGTTTCCCGTGCCTCTGGGAGTGACGGCTGGGTCCGGAACAGGCTGTTTCTAACGTGCCTCTGATGGAACAACCAGAAAGACGCTTGTGTCCTTAGTCTTCCTTCCTTTTGGCTTAAGCCCCTTTCGAGCATCTCCATAGTTACCTCTTCATCAGTCTGCAGAGTCATAGCTGCCTGTGTGCAACCATCTCACGAGTAGCGCTCGCTGTCAGGAGTAACCTTCCTCCATCTACTTCCTCTCAGCAACTTCCATTGGAAAAGAGATGGCTTCTTCCTCAGCCCTTCATTCCTTTCTTCTGCTGATATTGGCTCCGTGATTGAATGCTTTAATTCATCCACCAGGCAACATGTCCACTTCTCTGCTTCATCTAATTTATACCACCTACTCTTTGATAGCTTGCGTTACAGTTTTCACTTCTATATCATAGTTTTGTGTGAGAGTGGCTCTGCAAAATGGTTTTGTCCTGGGTAGTCCTTTCCTTGCCTAAATCTGGGTGTTTGGTTCTTTCCTGGAAACTTATAGCCTCGAGGATGAAATGAGAAGTCTATTTCAAGGATTTTGCAGTATCTTGCTTGTTCTCACAGAGTCAAAGGCCACCAGATAATAAATGAAATGAATTGAACAGGCTAAGCAGCTGTAGTCCTCAAAAGCATATTTACTGCAGACCTGAAACCAAGCACTGTGATTACCAAAGTTCTTTTATTCGTAGATGACGGTTTCAGTTTAGCCCCTGTGAAATGCACCACTAAAACCATGCTAATCCCTCTAAGATTATCAGCCATTTCAGTATCCTGGCTCACTTTGCAAATCTAACCATTAAACGCTAAATGCACTTTAAACAGGGTTTTTTTTTTCACAGCATCTGAGCGTTTACATTTCTCCCTCCCCTGTTGTGCAAATGTGAGGAGGCATACGTCATTGTACAAGAGGCCCCTTTCCAAACATTTGTTTTCCCCCAAACTGAGAAGATCTAGAACAGTTCAGTTGGGTAAATTTTAGCTCTAAGGGGGCTGGTCTAGAGATCAGTTTGCTTTAGGCTGTTGTAGGTACTTCCAAACATTTCAGCTGCCACTCTACTTCCATGTGCCTTCTGAGGCTGTTCAAAACTGCTTTAAATCTGCTTTTGAGGACTTAGCGTCTTCATCTGCGTGTATGTTCACGTGTGCAGGGAGCTGGGGCTACCAACCACGCAGGCTTACCCTGTAATGCTCTGTTGCCCTTGTTACAGTATTTTTTTCTGTCTTACTATTTTTTCTTACTGAAAAGCTGCTATTGCACATTGCTCTTTGTCAGTCATTGGTCCACCTGAGCAAATTCACATTTCTGAGAGCTCCTCTGCAGTTTATTGCCAGCTCCTGTTTCCCAAGGGAAAGGGATGCTGGAGCCGATGGGGTTGTACTGCTGTGATTAGTTGGACTGTATTGGAGCCGTTTGGGGAAGATGTTGAAGGCATCTCTAGTTGTCTTTTCTGAAGCATCATTCCAGGAACAAGAACACACTCATGTTGCTGCACTTAGCACAATCTTTCCAGCTGAGGGACCTGAGCTGGTTATTTTAAAGCTGGACAAAGACAAGAGTCATTGGACCTGGGAGATTAAGAACCAACAAAGGCTCAAATAACACTTTGAAAAACACCTTTCTAGAAGTGTTCTCACTAAGAGGTCTAGTGTTTTCTTCTCCTTCTTTCTTCCTTTTTTTGTTGCTGTTTGTGCAAAGACAGGGCCTTTGATTTTAGTACTGGTTCTCCTCTTCAAGACATGGGATTACATTTCCCTGTCAGCAGCTAGAGTTTACTCAAGAAGGATCATTTCTGTAGGATTTTTGACCACTCTCTGACAGTCAGTCTACATCATTCCTGCAATCCTTGGGAGAGCAATCTGCACTTCTGGGATCTTTGCTGCACTAAGCTCAAAGGCTGCATCTGTTCATTTCAGTACCGTGTTACCTGGCAGTCTTTCAGCCGTGTATTTCTCTACTGCCCTGCTCTGGTGGGAATAACTGTGGCTTGGGGCTGTATTCACTAAACAATGAACTGCTTTACTTTTTCTACTGCTAAAGGAGCAGCCTTTCAGTAGCTGTTGGTAGCTGCCTCTGCTTTCTCTTTCTAGGGTTGAAAAGTGGGAGGTGTAGTCCTCACACCAGCACCAGATACTTGTCATCTTCACATTGCGTCCATGCTGCAAACTGAACGCAGCGAGAAAGAGACTCCACCATCACCTGAATTACAAAGTCATTCTATTGTCAAGCCTTGGAAGTGTCAAATTCTCTTTTAAAACCAAAGGCTGTGACATTCACTGGAGAACAGCATCGTTTCAAAGTCAGGAAGGTCTATTCTTAGCACATCAGTCAAGAAGGAGAAAAAAAAAAAAAACCAACAATTTTACCAAAATGAACCTTGTCAGAAATGATCAATTCCTCTTCCATTCAGATTGACCTGGTCCTTGCTGCATGCCAGAGGACAAAATCTGATGACACAGCACAATAAATTAAGATTGCCAGATCTCCTTGTAATTAATTCTCTTGCAGTGCAGGTTTGGCAAAGAGTAATTTATCTTCAAGGTGATTTAAATCACTGGTAGTTTGGTTTTGGGGTGGTGGGTTGTTTTTCTCTTTTTAAGGAACTTTTCTCCTCAGTTAGTTGAAGAATAGATGCTGATGAGTAACAGCCACCTCCCGGTATTTTATTCTATTTAAATAGCTCTTCCTGCTAGACCAGAGCCTCCTCAACAGTTAGGAGACAAAGTTAAGACTGAGCACATCAGAACCCAGAGGGATGTCAGGGCTGTGCTGCCTTTTCCTGTTTTCTGGAGCACAACCCCTCAGAAAGTCCCACCACGCCGGAGAGCCCGGGTTTGCTCACACCTCGACCTTCAAATCTGTTAACGTCACAGCCAGCCAAATTGACACCCCTGCAGTACTTCTGCCTTTCTTATTGCTCATTGGAAAACTTCAGCCTGAGTTCATAAAAAATAAATATTGTCTATAGCCTATTCTTGAAACTACTTGTATGTTATAATAGTTACGATTCTTGAACTAAACAGTAGAAATACTTTAGAAGAAGTTCTAATACATAATCTACAAATTATTTACTCTTCAATTAAAAGAGAAAAATCATTTATTTAGCACGCTACAAACTTAAGAAAGGTGTCTGTGTTATTTCTTCAAAGCTGTATCCTCTGAACTCTGCTTATCAGGAACTGCTGCTGAGGGGCTCTTGGTAGTCAAAGACGGTGAGAGTGCAAAGAGCTTTTTCCAACCTTCTTGAAAAAGCCATGCAAATGTCTTTGTATCTTTAATTAGATGGGGATGGAGTTTTACCTGTTGCTAGAACTTTCCTATTCCTGACGAAGGGATTCGGCTCACTGGAGGATGATGCTGGAATAAGTATGCTATCAAAGCAGATTCTTAACATCCCCATGGACGTCCTGACCATCTCCAGAGAGACGGTCGTTAATGTGCTTCTGTCTCTTTCGTTCTCTTTAGTATTCATGCGGTGATGATCATGTGAAAATTACTCACACTTCTGACTTGAGAAAACTTTCTTAGCCCAGAAATTCATCCAATATCAAGGGAATTAGAAATTCAAATGGGGGGAAATTATACACTGTGTGTGTCAATACAGCAAACCTCATAAAAGCTGCAATCAATCATATTGGCATCAAAGGTGGTGGCACATTTCTTTGTCACCAAGGGGATCACAGTCCAACAAATAAAGGAGAAGGTGAATCAGAACAAAGAGACTCCGGTATGCTGCCTGGCGAGAGGGACAGCCTCCTCCGAAAGCACAGACCGGGAGTCAGTCCTGGAGCTTCTTTGTGCTGTGATCCATGGTTATGCACAAATCTTGTCTGTTTATTTGTCTTGCCTATTTATCTGCTGCCTAGACTGTACTGTGAAGCAGGTCCCGTCTGTGTTCGTGTGCATTTCAGTAGAACAAGAGCCTTCTCTCACAGTCCTCAATTATTTAAATGGGCTATTGCACACTGTCCCCTTAACAAACCTCTACGCGAGCACTCCAGTCCTTCCTGCACATTGCCACCGATCACGTTCCTGTTGCAAGTTAAATCCAGATACTTTATGCCTGGGTGCAGCCCCACGTTGGGCAACCCACTCTGCAAATCATTGAGCTTCATTAAATGGATGTAACGATCCATACTGGTTTCCCACTGTCCAGGTGCTGACTGAACAGTGTGTGGTGGTACAGAGTGGACTTTCATTATGATATCTTTAGATTTTTTTTTTTTGTCTATATTATGTTGTATGACTAACCAGATAAACAACTCTCCCTCAAAAATGCCTCCCAAAATTACCGCAGTTTGACGTTTCACGTGTGCAATGCCAAACCTAATGCGGGTATGTGTAAAACCCAGCAGTGACCTATGGAGACTGCAACTCATTCCTGCATGGTTCTCTCCCTCTCTCCACTGCTCTCCTGATTGTGTTTTGACTGCCAAATTTTGTGGTTTTGTAGGTCTTGCATCTCAGCTCTCTGCTGTCAGCTCCCTGAGATGCAAGAAGTAGGCACGGCCCAGATGCTTGCCTGAAGCAGAAATAGCACATCTTTCTACTACTATTCTCCATCAGGTCCCCCGAGTCTTGAATTGCTGGCAGACAGCGTTCCACAGGGAGAAAAAAAACCCAGACCTTTAGTTTGCAGTTGTAAAAACCTGATTCCGGTTTTGGTGTAATTTAGCAGACTGAAATAGAGATACAATAAACCTGTTAGACTTTCTTTGTGAATCAGTAAGCTTATACTGGTAAAAACTGTTCAGATTTTGGAATATTTAGTAATCCCCTCACGTTTCCAGGGGCTTTTGTGTATCCCCAGTGTTTTGTCTGTGTTACAGTCTGCAGCTTCCAGGGGTAACGCGTACTGCTAAGCGTGTGTTTCTGGATGGGTGTTTTCAAAACTCCAGAGAGACAACAGGAACCAAGCAGCCGGGAAGATAAACAGCTCCTGTTCACGATTTAAGGGTTTGTGACTATGTGTACACACTTATTTCAGACTGGTGTGTAGCAATAGAAGCCCTATTGCTTCTGATCTTTAAAGATAGGCCAGTACACCGTGTGTGCCACGAGCTAGCTTACATATAGCTGGGTAGTTATAAGTGTGCGTGAAGGTAAGTCCACGAGGTGGAGGGGTGGGTGCATGCAGGCTGCCCTCTGCAATGCTCAGAATTGTCCCCGGTGTGTCTGACCCCCGTGGTGACAAGCCGGGGCTGAGATTTCCCAGCAGCTGCTGAGCTCTCGGCGGCCGCGCGGAATGGCTTACCTTCTGCGCTCTCCGCTTGTCGGCTCTCTGGTTCTGGTGGTAAATTCGGCTGAAGTTGGAAACAATGACTGGAACCGGCAGAGCAATGACCAGCACCCCGCTCAGGGAGCAAATGGAGCCAAATATCTTCCCAGCAATTGTCTTGGGCACCATGTCACCATAACTAGAGGAGGGGGAAAAAAAAAAAAAGGAAGCCCCTTCTTCAGACAAGTGCAATGGCACCAAAAGCCTTTTCAGGTTCCCTGAGTGAGCGGCAACGTGAGTGTCCAGGTCAGACACTCAGGCTTAGAAATCCACCGTGCAAGCGCCGGTTCGTGTAGTGCCGTCATCCTGGAGATGACGATTCACACCACGCTTTGGCAATGAGTTAAGCTAAACCAAAGAAAGGCACTCTTGTTGCAGAGGTGATGTGCCAGTTCAGGTAGCTGCTGAGCATGTTAAATTCACATCCTTGCTCATTTAGTACCTACCTCTCCATGTGGATGAGCTCCAACACACTTAAAACTGTACGTGTGCTTGTGAGCAGGTTCATGTGTTTTCATTCCCTTGTATCCAGGTGCAAATGAGGACTGATTTACACTTTGGTTTCAAAACCCAGCAGTTTCCTTGCCATCTGTACAGTCAGAAATTTGAGGTTCATTCAAAGTCTGGATTCAGTAAAGGGTGAATTGTCAGGAATACGAGACCAGCTGAAAAAATATTCAATCCTGTGCACTGGTTTTGACCCAGCAATCTTCATTAGCAATTGTAATTTGTATGTTAAATAATACCAGCAGAATCTGAGTTGGAATAAGCCATTTTACACAGATGGAAGATGATGCTGGTTTAGGTTCTATGGATTCCACACAACAGAAATCACTACTCTGTTGAGCGTTTATTTGCTGTTTGTGTTTTTACGTTGCATGTTGCAGAAGCTTTCTGCAGCAGTTCTATACTTCAGTTCTATACTCTCCTGCGGTTTGCCCTCTACAAGTGACTTCAATGCTTTCTTCTGCAAATGGTTGATAGGCAAATAAAAACCCATCCAGAAAGCTGGATGTGGATTGCAGTGTGTTCTGATCATGTACCAGAAAGCTCATTTGTAGCTAGTGCCCCTGGAGTATGATAGGAACATGGTTAGCACAGCCACTGACTGAAGTTACAGTGGGCCGTTTATTACTTGTTTGTGTGCAAATGTATATTAATATCAATACTCATTGAAGTAATTTTCATCTGGAGGAAAGGGAAAAGCAAGCAGCCAAATAACAGTTTGGTTTGTTTTGTTTTGTTTTTTTTTTTTTTTTTTTTTTTTTTTTTTTTTTTTTTTTTTTTTTTTTAATCTCTGATACTGAAATGACTGTGTACAAACCACTGGGGACAGGAATTCCCAAAGTACCTCTGACTCAGGAGGACACACTGTACTCTGAAATCCCGCTACGAGCAGGTTTATGTGACCTGCCTACGCCCTGGAGCAGAGGAGAGGTCCTAGGCACTGCAGCCTACTGAAGTTTTGCAGTAGAGGGGGAAAGGATGCTAAAATTAAAACCCAAGTCTAAGGAAGACATCCCTTGTTTTGGGGTGCTTGACATCTGGAGCAGCCCCTAGTTGCTAGCAGATGGTGTTTGGGATTTCCATGCTTTTCTTTGGGATGTTCTGGTGCTTGATACAGCAAGTATTGAAAAGACAAATGATTTGCAGTTGATGCTTTATTTTTACCTTTGATGTCAGCATATGGCCAACAAAGAACTTTTATGGGAATAGAGTTGAGCTAAGGGTAATTCACATCCAAGGGGAAACCCAAATATTTCAAAGCATCTTTTTTATCAGCTGAACTTCTTTCCCCCGTCCAAGAACTTGTTGGTATGAGGGTCTCTGAAGAAAAGCAGAACTCATTACACATTAACTGTTTGCTCCTGGGGGTCTCTCATGTGCTCTTCCTCTAGGATGGGTGGTGAGACAGTGTGGCCAAGCAGCTGGGTAAAAGATATCATCGCTGGGCTCTCACACTTGCTTGTGTCCCAGGAAAGGCTTAGTTTCAGGCTAAGTGACAGCTTTTCTTTGACATTTTCAGGTTTTTGGGTTTGGTTGGTTTTTTGGTGTAAATGCTTCACGCTTCACTAGCTAAGATTTAATTATCCCAAGCAGAATCCTTTTCCTGCCTTCACCTGGATTAAAACCCCTCAGAATACCTCAAATCAATAAAACACTATTTATGTCTATTAACTTTTTAGCTGCTGCTTTATGCAAAGATAGTTTAAAAGCTCTTGCTAAGTGACAAGGTCTTCTGTCTCATTTAACACTGTTCTAAAAAAAAAAATAATAATCTTTCTTACTTTTCTCCTGCCACCTCTTAACACAATAAGGCTGAAAATTAATCATATGCCTCAAACATGATCTCAGTGACCTGGAGCACTGAGAGAAAGCCCTTCTGTGCATTTGTAGAAAGTACAATAATAAGTGTCTGGCTCACAGTCTGTCTTGTAGAGTTCTTTTTCTTACGCACAGACTGAGAGTTACCTCATTACTTTGGACTTCAGAGAAAGTGCTTTAAAACCCCATCAGGAAAGATCAAACTGTCTTGGAGCACGGAGGATTTTGCTGGGGAGATGTAGAACTTCATTTGCAAAACTATTATGAGAAATGCCATGGTGAGATATTTTGCACTGGCTGGAGCTGGCTGCACAGGAATGAGACCTAAAACTTGTAAGGCTGACTTCTGGATCTACCGCAGAGTTACTTGCGGAGAGAACGGTGTTGGATTTGTCCCTCTGGGCTTGCATGACACATCGTGCACTTGCAGCCATGTTCTCTGGCCTTTGTGATGGGAGTGATACCGATGTTGGAAAGGTCTTTGCTTTTTGATCAGAGTAAAACCCAGCTATGCTGCAGCAGAGCCTGATCTAGATCCCCTTGTACTTAATGAGAAACCTCCCTTTGACTTTGACGGGGTTTGGAAGGAACCTGTAAAGTTGCGTTTGTTCTACTCCTGTATTGGCATATGCAGCTACTGCAATATTAATTACTGGAGTGACTATTTTTGTACCAGGAGGTACTAATGGCCACAAGGCATATTTATAAAAGATACAGTGCCAAATAATCTCAAATACTGGATTTCACTTAGTACTAATTGGGTGTTTTAAACCCAAAACTTCTTTTCCCCAGACTGGAATCAGAGAACTCAACTTTCCCATTAATTTGTTTAGTAAAAGGCAACTTGTCACCTACAAAATTTCTTCTACAGAAAGCGCATTTTAAGTAATTCATCAATAACCTCATTAGAGCAGCAAGAAGATAGAAGAGTTAGGTAATGATTAACATTCAGAGGGTCTAACAGGATGTTTGAGCCTGTAATAAAACAACAGGAGGCTGCAAATTCAGTAGACATTTAATGTGACCTCTAGTAAATCATTTCAGTTTTCTGTACCTCAGTTCCCCGTTTATGAAATGGCAATTGTTTATTCATTCTTTGCCTGCTTGGTTAAGTAGGTGCTAGGTTCTTCAGAGCCGGAGCTGCCCCACATTCTGAACATACCCAACACCCAGCAGTGACCCCAAAGTGCTGCTGCGTTACAAATATTAATAATGCAAGGCAGTTGTACAGAATTTGGGAGTAAACACAGTCTGCGCGTGGCTCTATGCTTGTCCAGAGAGAAATGCTTTGTATTGACTAGGTCAGATGTGGAACATGCCTAGAGATAAACAGCTTTTCTATTCATTT
Source organism: Aramus guarauna (assembly GCA_013400195.1). Classification (NCBI taxonomy): domain Eukaryota; kingdom Metazoa; phylum Chordata; class Aves; order Gruiformes; family Aramidae; genus Aramus; species Aramus guarauna. Next base: position 105,331 of record VXBL01002384.1, on the reverse strand, counting down.
TGCCAGGAATCCAGTTAGATGGCAACAGATTCAGCCGGTTTTCGGTTGCTGAATTCATTGCCCCGGTTCCGGGCTGTGCTAGGTGCGATACAGGGGCTGCCAGACGAGCAGCGGGGCGTGCGAAGGAGTGTGACCCTTGGGGGGAGCTGCCACTGCTGCTGCGGTCCCTTCGCCGCTCTGCGCACGGAGCGATTCTGGAGCCTCTACGCCTGCATCCCGTGTCTCAAATGACATAGTGATGGTTTGTCCACTTTTTCCTCCTGGTGTCCCCTCAAAGGCCCCTTTCCTACCAAGGAAACACTGCGAACACTGAAGCTCTTACTCACTGTACACATAACGTAAAATTCAAGTAAAGCCTTAGACAGATAAACCAGGAAAAAGACAAAATAACAAATTACTTTTAAGTGGTCACTCTCTGGACTGGAAAAGACTGTGAATGCAGAATTTGAACATTTTTTTTTTATTATTATTATTTATACTGGGACTTCTGTCTTCTTTGACTATAAAAGGGGTCATGTGTCACTCACCCTAATTAGCAGCTATTAGCCTTGACAGCATAACGTGCTGTTGTTTTTTTCTCTGTCAGTACAGAGAATGTTACCAAGCAGAGGTCACTGCTCCTGAGTTCTGGTTTTAGCGGTAGAGGTGTCTGGACACTGCTTAGCTCCCCAGCTGGAGACAGCAATAAATAAGGTGCTGAACAGCTCATCAAATGACTCACGCTAAAAATAGACTCTCAGCAGCATCTCTGATGATCCTGTCCCTCTGTGCAACATTCACAGCCCTAGAAATAGGGAATCATAGTCAAAAAGCTGGAAGATCCTATGGCATGGAGGCATTGGAAGGTGCTACAGCAATAACAGCTCCGTGGGGACAATGAAGCAGCTTTTCAGAGGATGCTCTTTTCCAGCAGCCTTTATACGCGCCGACTTTTCAGGCGGTGCAAGGCGTGCACCTGGGGAGGGGCTTACGGTTCATGAATTACCGTTATTGCATAGCCGTTGTCTCCACGGGTTTCTCTAGCTGCAGAGGGGAAAAAAGCACAACTGAAAATCGATAAGCCTGTATCCCAACACCTTCCTTCTTACCAGTAAAAGACGCGTCTTTGGGCAGAGCGTCAGGTCCAACACCCTCCCCTTCCCCAGCGCTGGCTCAGGGCGCGCAGCCGGGTCCCACCGAGCAGCCGGTCCGGCAGCGCCGGTGCAGGCTCCCGTGCCCCGGGAGGTTTGGTTAAGGTCGCAGAGCTCCCACGAGAACGTGGGGACGGCTGGCTCAGGGATCAGCCGGTCAGAAGAGGGCTGTGCTACGTTTAAGCGGTCAAGGGACGTTTCGTGCCTAGTGGTGCAAAACCTTGTGGTTTTCACGCACAGCCTAGGAAAGCTGAGCTAGCTCATGGAGGATGGAAACAGAAACAATGCTGCTTCAGATGATTTAGTATTTCTGCCTCATGCTGGCATTAACGGCTCTTTGAGAGCTTCTTTATCTCTCTAACCTTTTGCCCGGCGCAGTAGAGTCAAAAGAAGATTTCACTCCAGCCTGTAAGCTTCTGCTTTTAGAACAATAAGGACAGAATAATAACATTATGTACCGTACAATAGAATATGATTTTGAAAGCTTTTTGCATAAAAGAGTGCGAATAAAGCATGGAATTAGCATGTAGCTTTCCAGGTGCAAGAGATCCTTTTTTTATACTGGAAGTAAATCGCTGCGCAATGTTTTGATTTCCACAAAGGAGGAAAAAAATGTCTAAAATTCAGCTAGAATGTTTCGGTTGCAGCGCAAGACTGAGTATGTTGCATTTGACAGCTCAGAGGAGCTCATGTCCCTCCATTTAATAGGTACGAGTCCAATGTAATCATGTTAATGCTGCTTTGAACCTCCAGTGAAATAATGATCATGTCACTTCCAATGATACAATGAAAACAAAAGCAAATATTACTCATTCCTTTCTTGTTTTGCACATGACGAATGAGCAGGGAATTAACAGCTATGGTGCGGGGGCTGGGGATAGTTAGATCTTTTGTTTGGGATTTAATTCACGGTTCCTCTGCCACATTAGCTGTTTCATCATTCCTTGCTGGAATTACCCCATCAAAACCCACAGCTCTCCGGAGCACAGCGAGCTGCTGCTCCCGTGTGCCATTTTCCTGCCCGGTTGGGTTTTATCCTGTCAATGTGTTCATACCTCCAGGTATGCAAAGATCCTGGTGCCTTTCTCAGCAGAGTCGTACCAATGTTCACGTGTGATTTGTTAAATTCCCGTGTACTGGGAAGGTGGGAGGAGGGCTCTGGAGCTACTGAGGCAGTGGTATCGTCCGACGGATTGAACGCAGACGTGTGATGTAGAACTGATGATGGAGCGAACACTCCTGAGTCGGAAAGCTGACTCTGTCATGGGCTTGTTTTATGGCTTTAGAAAGACAGGTCCACTTTCCATCTGATTTTTCTATGTCCGTAAGGGAGATCAAGATATTTTCAGAGCCATCCCGGACAAGTGTTGTGAGGATTAATTAGTTAATGCTGACATGATATTTTGAAAATATAGAAGAAGTTTTTTTGAAAGCGTTTTGCAGAGGCAGACTCAGTAATCCATGTCCATAAGGACAGTCTGGTATGCTATGTCAGCTTTTTAAATGTACTAATCCTAGAAGGAATGGGATGCACCTACGGACGCCTGAGAAACCTGACATGTGAGGAGCCTTGTGGTGCCTCCGGAAAGAGTGTGCTGCAAACAGAGCCATAATGGCTTTGAAGGAAGAGAATCTATAAACAGGCTGTCAAATGAGAGACTTGAACAGCAAATCAGCTGTGTCCGGGGAAGTACAGAGCCTATTTCATGCTAGGATTCTTTTACATTAAATATACTTATTTTCTGCCTTGTTTTGTGCTGGGCAGCTCCCCAGCTGGTTATTCAACTTCTGCAGTATCTGGCTTGGTTTTACACTACTGTTTTCTTTTTCCCTGGCATATTTTATTTGTTAATGTTTTTGTGGCTGCTCTCATTCTCTCTAGATATTCTGCTGAGATTACATCCATCAGCCGAGCTGCGAGGGATGAGTGCTGTAGATGCCTATCAGTGCCAGCAGCAGAAGCTTATCTTCAGCACTCAGATTCATTTTGATTTTTTTTGTAAAGCTGTGGTCAGCACTTATTTGGTAGGGATTTTCCAGGTAATGTTGCCTTTTGATTTCGTTCTGGTTTATTAAGTCATATTTGTTACTGAGTTTTGTATAATAAAAGGACTAAGAGTTGTATCTGAAATCCTGAAGAAAGGCGTGATGCTGTTAGGCCCTTTTCTCACACTAGCAGAAGTGACTGTGCAGTGAAATGGGCAGATAGGACATTTAAAACCGAGAGGGATTTCTGTACAGTGCAAGAAGTTGCCTCATTGGAACTCACTGTTTCAAGACACTGAGGGACCTTGCTAGAGGTTCACGGAAGGACTGGCCAGGTCTCTCTGTTGGCACTGAGACCCTGTAGTTACATCACCCGGGGTGAAAAAGGATCACTCTGAGGAGATGCAAGTTCTGCTGCTTCTTTAACGGTGAGAATTCAACAGAGAGGCAGGTTATTCCCCACCCACTCACTTACGGGGGATCTGAACTCCTGGGTAGCCCGTACCGACCCTCCCCAACACCGAATGAAGGGATTAGATGGACTTGGGGTCAGGTGGAGCCTGCTCGTTCCTGTACTTGTACAAGAAAGATGACCTAGCTGAAAGTCTCTGAGAGCAACTGGTGGCATAAATATTCCTTACAGCAACAGCAGGCACTGCCCAAAGAAACAGGAATGTTTATGGAGACTCGGGAATAAACCGAGTAGGTTATTTAATACGCTGAGAATACTTAATATATGCACACACTGGTTCCATTTATTCTTCCTGGCTTGGATCAACTTCTCAGCCTGTAGGCAGTTAAAACAGATGGTCTGAATTTGGGTAACATTCAGACCTTGAGTTGAAGCTAAAAATGGAGTTTCATTGGCAAGGAAAGTAGGTCAGAAAGCTAAAGCCCCTAGTCCTAAAATGATGAAAGGCTTCTAATCAAGTGTTCTCTATTACCATTCATTAAAAGGAGCAGGGGAGGAAATATTATTAGAGACCTTTGAAAAAGGGATTACACCGGGAGTGCGAGCACCCTCCTTCCGCATGGAGACCTGTGCGTTTGCAAACCTGTTTTGGTGCGGGAGATGGGGCGACCAAGAATGTCGCTTCCCAGCGTCCTGCAGGCTGGGCTGGAGATGGGAACGGTTTTCCTCATGGGAACATCAGCAACTTTATCTCCGGCTTCAGTGGCAGGAGTGCTGAGAGGAGAGCCTCTTTGCATATCCTCTATTAATACCTTCGCACTAATAATCCTTTCCGCACTAATGCTGTCATCCACCTGACTCAGGTTCTGTCATTTCATCGCCTCTGCAAATTGTGACTTGCACCATATCTGAGACTTTCAGTCAGTGATTTCTTTGCTCCTCAGCATTTCCAAATGTGTGCCAACTGCTAGAAATCTTTCTTCGTTGTAGCCGAGGATTATTCAAAGCAAACGGGGAACCTGTACCGGTTAACACAGCTCAGCATAGTGTTTCAGCCCTTGCTTAATACTAAGCACGTGCTTAATTCCTGTTCGCTGAAGGGATGATAATATGCTTGTTCAAATATTTTTTTGAAATGGTACTAAGATGAATGTTTGTTCTTTGCATTTGGCAAACCCAAGCTAATACATTGTCATTACTCCTCTCCTTTTCCCCTCAAACTACTGCTGGAAATGACATTTCTCTGAATGGAGAGTTGCTTGCATTTCAGCTCTGCCAGCAAATGCATTTTTGGAGAGAGTGCCAGAGACCTGTTTGCTCTCCCGTAATGGCAGGTGTGGATGGTCTGCCTTGATCCTTGGCAGGATAACAAAAGTAGGGACTGAAATCTGAACGTCCTGTCAGTCTATATAACTCAGAAATGACGTGCAGGGTGATTGCTGCTTAGCAGAAATAGCACTTGACTGTGTCATACACATCTTACTGGCGAAAAATAGATGTTTTCTTTTTTTTATGATATCTCAGGTTTCTCCATGACCACTTAATAAAGCATTAACTAGTTTTTTGCCCCAAAAAAGGAAAATTTAAACTGTTGATTTAACAGTTATTCAGAGAAAAAGAGGAATTGGGTTCAGTGTAGAATCAAGTAAGAAAAGCTGAATTTCACTTTGCAAAAAATACCTCCAGTCTTATTGTCCACACCTTACTGTCTTTTATTTGTGATGTTTATTCATTCAAGTTTTCAGAGGAAGCTCTATTCCTTTTAGTTCTTGCAACGCTGATATATCTAACAAAAAGTGATCTCAGTTTTCCTTTGCTTCATCATTGCCAGGCAGTTCAGATACTCAGATCTCAGTTTTGGTGGTGATAGATGTAGCAGAAAAAACTTTCTTAGATTTTTTTTTTTTTTTTCCTCTCTCTTTCTCTTCATCATCAGTTGAGGAAAAGCTCGCTGGTTTACCATAACAGTGGGGATTTATTGTCATACACGAACACAAAAAAGCCCAGCCCTTGCTGTCTGCATACCGTGAGGTTTTTCTCTGTGAAGGTGAAAGTATGACGCTACTTTCAAGGACTCCTGCTTCCTTGGTAATTGAAGCTTTTCACCCTGAACCTGACAGCAAGTTCTTTTTTGGTCAATATTTAATTTAATTTAAATTCTAATGTGGGCGCTAAGACTCAAATCCATTTATAAGAATTAGCCCTCGCGGTGGTGCGGGGCAGTCGCGGATTCTCTTTGGCCCTTAAACCGCCGAGCCGTGGCTGCGTTCCAGTGGTAATGGGGCACCGCGCTCCGATCTCTTTGTTCATTTATTTAGTTTATTTTGATTAACCTGGGCTATAGGCTGCTCCCTGCACGCAGGCAATGGTAGTTCTGATGCTCAGAGGTGTCTTGTCTAACAGCTTGTGATTATCACATGGTTAAAGAAGTTACTCTACACACTTAGTAATTAGTTTAGAATTTAGCATCGTTACCATTTTACTAGCATGTCCATCATTATAATTTGCCCGTAAATGAACGGAGGTCTATTTTATCCAATACCAACTGAAATAAGGCTAATTAAAGTGGAACGGCAGCTTTGCAGCCTCCCGCTACTGGGCGAGCCCTTCCTCTTGGGTTTTCTCATGGAGACCCAAAGCAATATGTTCAACCTTCGTGTTTTCTACAGCCATCAAGCATCGACAATACTCAGGAAATATTAGAAAAAAGTCCTGAGTGTTATTGTCCATCTGACCGTCATCTGATGCAGGCATCTGGCATGTTAGCAACAAAGTTCTTCTCAATAACACACCCTTTTTAAAAAGTGTTTGTTTTAATGGAAAATAAAATGCCCCAGATTAAGACATTATTTATTTCTGGCTGCATACACTAAAGGCCTTTTAAATTACTTCATTCATTATTAATTCAAGAAGAATCCTTACATTACTCGGAGTGAAAACCTTACACAATTACCAGATAGTAGAATCCATTTTTTTAGCACCTTACAGCTCTTTGTAAAAGAAATCTTTCTGGAAAACATACAGGCTGGAGAGGGCAGTCAGTGCATTGAGCAATTAGACTTTTCACCTAACAGCAGGGCTGAAGGCTCCCTGCCCCGTCTTAAATTCTTAACTGTGGTGTCAGCTTAAAGGAAATGCTGGGTTTTTGCTTTCATTTTATCCTCATCTTTTTCTTTTCTGTCTTTTTAAGCAGCTTGAGCGTCCATGCTGAGCCATGTCACATTCAAAATGATACACATACTGTGCATTTTAATGAGCTGCTAACACTGATTATACAAAAAGCAATCTCAGAAATATTTACTGAGTTTAAAAAAAAAAAGTCTATGGGGAATTAATTAGCTTTTTAAGAATTGGCTTTTTGAAAGCCTCAGATTCTGGAAAAGTTGAACTTGGAATTGGAAGCAGTTTCAAGGGAGTTAGAGAAGTGAGCAGAAGAAAAAGGAGTAAGTTGTAATAGAGTATTACACATCCCAGGCATCTCTGTACTGGTCGGAAGCTGCACGGGAAGCTGTATGTATAATTGATTCCCACTCCAAAAGCTCTCTGAGGGAGGAATGCCATGCAATGCCTGGACGGTCTGTAAGGTTTCTAGAGCCTTTCTGCAGGGACAAAACCTTTGGAGCCTGGCCAGTGCCCTCCACCGTGTTCACGACCACAGATTTTGGAAAAGTCTGCTCTGGATATGTGGCCAAGTCACAGCATCGTGGTCGTATCTGTGCTTTAATACGGGGTACGGTAACACACAGACGCACAACTAATCTCTTTCTCACAGTTCCTATGGAATGGCTTTTTGACTGGTTTATTGGAAGAGTAAAGCTCTTTTAATTTGATCATCTCCTTAGAAACTTGATTCCTTTAATTATATTTAAGCACCGAAGCTCCTCTTTAAATAATAGTGTGAAATATTTTATATTTAAGAATAGCTATAATTCTGTAAATTTGCATAGAATTCCTTTCCTGATCAAAAGTTCTATTTCAACAGTCTAGCAATTATGTTCAAATAGTGAAGTGCATAAAGTGTGTCAAGTTTATTGGAATGAGAGACGTGGCAGAAGTGAAAGGTATATCTCATGTCTAAAAAATAATGGAGGTGTACATCCTTTCTACATCCTATTATCTCTGTCTGTAAAATACAGACCCTAAAAAACACAATTTCACAAATGCGTGGTTTTTTTAAATAGTGTTGTTGGAAACTCACTTCGTTGAAGGCAATGGAAGGTTGCATACAAATTCCAGTTAGTTTTAGACCTGATTAATGTTTTTTTTCCTGCAAATGCTATCCAGTGGCTGGATATTACCTAAATATACACTTCTGTCCCTTCCAAGGGAAAGTGATCTAATAATGCGGCATTTGTCATCAGATAATGACATATGAAAGGAATTAAGAATTTAGTTGGATCAGGCGTACATCGTAAATGAAAGGCATATTTCAATGATAGGAAGAATTACATGAGCGTGCAAGTGATCCTGTTGCAGAGAGTACTTAGAAGCTCTGCAGAAACTATTTCAGTGCAGCTGCCCGAGTCCTGGGAACGTAACAAGGACAAATCCTTGTAATAACAGGTTGAAAGGCAATCCGGAAATTCAAATGTGGAAGTGGTCCTTGAAGGATGACTTCTGCACAGGATATTACTGAGATCAGAAAGATTTGAAAGGAGTTTTCTTTATTGCCCTTCAGTAAAATCACAAATAATATTGCAAATGTTGTAAGACCGTGTCACGGGGTGGGAAGGCAGCACAGGTTTCTGGATCTCTCTTAGGGTGCACGAGCTGAGGAACCGGGCAGAACCTATTTGTGGTGCAGAATGTCTCAGCCTTTACTTCTAAGCAAAGCAGAACTGGGGTGAATTGAAGATTTGTCAAGACGTATTTCAATGCTTTCAGGTGCAGCAAGCATGTAGTGCTTGAGTCTGTCCTCTCAGCCTGACTTCTGACGGCTGTGTTCTCACCTGACTGGTGAGCAAAATTAGAATTGTCGGAGGGTGAGATTTACAAAGTTAATTGGGCTCATAAGAGGGATCACTGAAGCACCGGTGCAGGCCTAATACTATTTGCATCTTTACACACCTAAATAATTTTGTAAACCTGGCCACAGACTCTATGGATGACTCTGAAATCCGCTCTGATTTCAGATCATGTCAGGCAACCTGGCCAGTAGGAAGAGGGTTATGCCGCAGCAGAGCCATGGTCTGAACATTATACACCATGAAAAATTGGGAGGTGGTATCCAGACCCTGTGCCTAGCTCTGCTAACCAAAGCTGGGGTGTTTCCTCTGCAATGCAGAAGACTGTCATTTGGCGTGGGCATGCTTTGTTCTACCTTGGGTTAGAGACTTAATGATTTCTTCTCTACGCCCCCCTCCTTTTTAATGGTCTTGTTTAAATAAATATTAATGCCTCGTCTTTGAGCAGGTGCAAACCTGTACTCCAGAAAGCCTGTATTATGGTTGCAGAACCATTATCGTATCCCTATCAATCATACTCACATTTGCTCCTGGGATGGAAAGAGCACCTGTGGCTAGTTAGCTATAGACTTTATTACAAGCTAGATGACTTCAGTGTTCCTTCCTCATAACTGTGTCCCTTCTGCTTTCTTTTCTATGAATAAATTTTGACTTTTGGAAGCCTTGAAATAATGTTTTTTCCCCTCGTTTCGTGACTCTGTATAGCAGAAAATAAAAATAAATAATAAAACCCCAAGAAATACACGTGCCCCTCTGCAAAGCTACTTAGTGCGGGACAGCAAAAGGCTGTCACAGAAGACAGTGAAAACAAATAGCTTTTTCTTAGGCTAGCTCCTCTTTTATCTTATCTATTTAGCTTCTTTTAATAGTGCCTTATTCAAAAAATGGTGAGCTTTAAACACCACACGCAATACAAAATTTATTCTATTAAATGGATGACAGACAAATCACAGAATCTTTATTTCCTTTCTTATGTAGATTTTTTCAAACAGAAGACCAATGCTATGATCCTGCTCTGAACGATCCCTTGATTTTATTCCACTTCCTTTGAGCACAGCCAGCATGAAGGGACAACAGCGTCTTTTAGACTGACTGAGAGGATTTGCTTTTGGTGAGCTGCAGATCTTGGGGTTGGGGACTCTGTTATGGCTTCATACGTTACAGATGTCCAGGCTCTTTTGGCACTCTCTCTGTCTGGATATATCTGTTGCAGGTTCCAAAGCAGCTTATAGACCCATCTAAACTTGCAGCAGAAACCAGTTTTGCTGTTTGGTCGTCATTATAGCAGTTGACGAGATGGGGCAGCATACAGCCAGGCTGGCAGGACCCTGAGGAAAATGATCCTGCCGAGAATACCAACATACTCTTTGCTCGCTTGTTCTCTGTGATTACAGGGTTGCGCGGGTACCTGCAGGCTGCTTCCCAGGGCAGAGGTGGGGAATGAAGACCTACAGCGTCCCTCCCTTCCAGCGATGGTTGGTAGCCATGAGCTTCCATCCAGGTGGCCACCTGGAAGCGGTGAACTGTGCGATGCCTTCCCTCTTGGCTGCCCCTCACCGCCTTACCGAGCTACTGGGAGTTCAAGCTCTAGGATCCATCTTTATCTGTATTTTAGAATATCTTCCCCATTTGTTCCTCTAAGCATGTGTTAATATTAATAACACATAGATAATTTTTCTGAGTAAGAAATCAAATTCACCTACATGCTGCCAGATCTACGCCTCCAGGGAAGTGTTCTGAGTCTAGAGCTGGTTGAATAATTCTATTCTATTTCAGACTCCTCTTTCTTCAAAGACAGACTAAAGGAACAAGCTCACAAATATCAGTTTCTCTCAAAACGTTTTGGATTTATATTAGGAAAAAAAATAATCCAAACCGTAAACTTTTAACTGAAAGCAACAAAAGCCAATTGAAAACATAGGCTTGTTTGTGCATAGTTCAATTTCCCTTGTCTGTTTTTGATTAAAAATGCTGCAGATTTAACATGATTTTTCTTCTAAATGGAAAGAAAAACAAGAAGAAAAATAGGCCTGCATGAAACTCCCTGTTATTTTCTTCACCAGTGGAGTATTTTATCATTCTGAGCAAAAATTAACTGGAGTTGTCGAAGTTTGCCAGTGATTGATAGTGTCACCTTAAATGTTACTAGTCAAAACTTGTTTTCTCCTTTTTCACTCCTCCAGAATTCAGGTAGGCAGGTTGCCAAAGTGTAAAATTCCCTTTTGTGCAATTTGAAAAGTCAGCTGCGCCAGCCATGTTGTCACTCCGAACATCACATCGGATTAAGAAAACGGGGACGAGTTTCCCAGCCCCGGCAGCGCACGTCGCTTTGCAAAGCAAAGCTGCCCGCAGGGCTGCCAGGAGAACCGGCACCGAGCTCTGCCGGCGCTGGGACGGGGTGCGGAGCACGCTCTCCTGTGTTCGCCTACCTCTGAAGACACCAAAGGGTGTCTAGACACGCAGGTCGTGTTCTTCTGGAGCTGCAGAAAAGCCCCAGTCAGTGGTGGAAGAGGAAGGATGTCGTCCCACGGGTGATTCAGGGAGGCGTGGGGATGGGTGATGCTGAGCTCCGAAATGCCCCAGCCTGGGGCTGCTTCCAGGGAGCCTCGCCGGACCCTGCCCATCCCACCCCACTGCTCGCTCCTCAGTACGGAAACCTCTCCTCTTCTCCCTGCCGTGTGTCACAGGCGGGTGCTGGTAGTACCACGTACGACTGAGTGTGCGTAGGTGTGTGTGTGCTTCGCGTCCAGTCTGAGCGGTCTCATCTGGGTTCACTTTGATCTTCAGAATTGTGTTCTAATGTATTTCCTGCAAGATGTATAACGTGCACGATCGTCTCCTCCTCTGGTAACGCTCAGAAAGTTGATTTTGAACTTTTGGCCTTATAAATATGTTTCTCCCAGATGAGAAAGCAGACAGCTTGTGATGAAAATTAACTTGCTAATAAAAATAATTAGTACACAAAGGGACAATCACCAAAATCAAACCCGGCTTTGTTTCCCTAAGTGTGTTTAAGTATTGCATGACCAGAAGCAGATTATGAGAACAAATCATTTGTGGTCTGCACCTTGGGATGAAGCTGAAAGATGGTTCTGGTCTCTGCAGATACCTCGGGTCCTTTTCCGTATATTTTATGCATTTGAGCAGCCAGTTCGTTACGCACATTCATAAGTATTTCAGGAAAAACAAAAGACTGGGTTGTCTCGTCCATTTTCTGGCATCACTACTAGTGAAATTACCATTTTGCAGTTTCCACCAGTAAATCTTTTTAGTCCTAAATCCTCTCTCTAGCCCTTCCCATCACTGCTTGCAGAGTTGGTAAATTCACAGCTTCCCTGTCAGCAGATTTTATTTTCTAATTTCCTTTCTGTCTTAGAAGATTTTTCTCCATTAGTTGCACAATCTGAGATTCAAACCATCATCTGTTACTTCATTCCTGCGTCTGCTGTGAAGAAGCCTCTTTCCTTTCCAGATTAGTCCAGGTAGTAAAGGCACATTGTGTTTTTCCCTCCATCTTTATTTTCTCTAGGAGATTACAGGGAGATGCCTGGAGAAAAGCGGGCATTTCTGCATTTGCCACTTGTGATACCTTTTTCTTCCTGTTGCTACACATGCATCTCAGAAAGTTGAGCTTTTCCCTGTAGATATGACACTTCGAATGCTGAGTCTGAGTTGATGCCTTCATAAAAACACTTGAGTATGAATTCATTCTCTTGCAATTACTGATTCACCATCCTTCCTCCAGGTACAAACCACCGCAGATAACATTATTTGAATCTATCTATGGGAGTGATACGCAGCAGGCTCATTTCCCAAGGTGATTTTGGAATAAACAAGCTAACAAAACCAAGCCAAAACAAAACATAAAACCCCTAGAACAAACAACCAGCAGCCCAGATCCGCAGCACGCGGTTTTATTCTTGTCTTTCTCGTAGAAAAAGGAGAGATGTCAGAATTCAAATGTCTCGCAGTATGTTCTGCAAAAGTAGTGCAGCATGCCATTTGGATCTGTCAACATTTTATATTGTGACTGGCAAGGAAGCTGCTGTACCTTTTCCCTGCAGATTAGTACGACAGCAGTCAGAGGCGTACAAAGTGACATAACTTACAAACAGTTCTCACCAGCTTGGCCAGGGCATCGGGTAAGGGAAAAACCACGTGCCGTAGGTTTGTTTCTTTGGGTGGGTTTTGTGGTAGATCTTGCATAAATGGGAAACAAACCAGATTTTTACTCATCCCGATTTAGGAAAATCTGTGGCTGACCTTTAAAGCCGACTGGGTTCGGTACACGGATTGCCTTTGACTTCTGCACATTTTAAGCTATGTTTTGCTCCTTTCGTATTCACGGGGCAGTTAAGCCCCTGCAAATCTAAATCAGCAGCAGTAAGATTTCAGCCCTCTTCTATCCAGTGCTGGATCAGAAATACCTTCTAAAATATCTCACATTTGAACATGTCTTAGTGGCACAAACCTTTGGTTTGTTTTGAGGAAGACAGGCAAGAGGAATGGAAGACATCCTTCCCCAGACTGCTGAGCTGCTAAAGTTCAGAATAGCTGTAGCACAGGAAATGTGGTTTTTAGTATTACTTTAAATCCAGTGAAGCAAACTGAAAAGCAATGCAGTTAAAGCCACGCAATTAAAGTTGGGCTGTACAAGTGTGGCTGAGTGGAGACGTGGGTATGATAAGCCTAATCAGTAGGATATCTGGGTATAAATCTGAACAAAACAGTGTTTAAGTTTTGCATTTGTTCGCTGCGCGCTGCTGCAGACCCTTTCACCACAGTGAGAATAAACTGTAATTCCTTGAATCCGTAGCGCTTTTGTTTTTATCCTAGAGGGACTTCAAGCCTGCAGCTCTCCGCCGAGAGCGCTCCGGCGGTCGCGGCTGCCGGAGGGTTTGGTCGCTGGCTGCGACAGCCCCGGCCGCACCGGCCGCCTCCGAGCTCGGCCATGGGGGCTGCGGCAGAAACCCGGCCAGCGTGTCCCCTGGCTTGTGGCTGTGCTGGGAGGGACGACTTCTTGCTCTTTTGGGGTTTTGTTTTTCAAACGAAACCATTTCAGTGTTGAAATGAACGGGTGGGTCTAGATTTCAGCGGAACCAGAATTTTCCCAGTAAAACGAGCCTGATTCCTATCATTACACTTAATAATTGTACCTCACAGAGTAACATTGTCCCCTGAAAAGAGTGATAAAACTTCCCTACCTTTCAGCGAGAGTGTGATAGGTTTCATATTACCTCAGGAAAATGATGCTAAAACTCTAAATGTGACTTCACGGAGCTCACATACATCCTTCTGGGGACAAGGCTGCGCAGTTCAGAACCTCCAGTCTAGTTTGGATTTATGTCTATGAGCCGGTAAGGTTTTGTGATGTTAATTTTATTTATTTGGTATAATTGTTGTGCTTTGAACAGGAAAACATCCTGGTCCTTGTCTTTTCTCTGTCCTAAGTCACATCTGTAACATCAGAACAGCCGAAGTTCCTTGCCTTCCTAATGAAACAGGCTGCTTAAGCACTAAGCCCTGGTAATCCAGTTTATGTTTTCATAACAGTAAATATAATATGAAGATATGCACAGCTTGTGCTTGATGTAAGCAGTGAGATCATTACAGTGCTCCTAAATCCTTTTATTTTAAGATTTATTTAGTTGATAAACTTGACATGTTTGTCATTTCTAGCATGGGCTTTAACCCAAAGCCAGCTTCCCTCACCTCCCGCTCCAGGTTAAGCTTTTACCTGGAGGTCTGCTGGTGCAGGCGGCAGAGAGATGTCATCTACAGGATGTTAAAGTGGTAGGCAAGTGCTCTAAGGGATGTGACTTTTGGCTCTTCATGTGACCTTGGACAGGCTAAGCAAGCTCTTTGCTCCTCGGTTATGCTTGCCTAAAGAAGAGAAGCTATCGTTTCCTCCCCTCTAATCCCTAGTGTTTTCTTTTGCTCTTTATATAAGGGACTTTGTGCACTGACATGGTGTCCAGTATGTATTTTCATAATCATTACTTACACTTTGATTAAGCATTCATATTATTCAGTGGATGACATTAATAATATCAAAATGTCATTTTACACAATATTTAAGATCAGAATTTCCTACTGGAAATCAATGAGAACATCTTCCTTAAAAATCAATGACCCGAATGTCCCTTCTGATACAAGAAGTATCTATATTTATCAATGCTGATATAAGATGTTGCTGTGATCTGTCTGTTCATGGCCTGTTCAGAATTCTGTCACGCTCTTCTCAGAGGCGACCCGTTAGCTGCCAGGAGTGGATGACTTTGAGTTGCACCAATACAGTTTAGATTTAAAACAGAAGCCTGGAGATGAAAGGCTCGATCTCCCATCAGAAGACCCCTCCCGTGGATTACTTTGTCGTTAGACTTCAGCCCTTAGAGAAGACACTCCGTTAACTAGAAAGAGTTGTTCCTTCTCAAGTCCTACATGACTCAAGGTGACTGAGCAATTCCCTGCTGGATTGGGTCTGTTCAGAATTTAACTTCATCTGTGAGCCAGAGCTGGGTCAGGGAGAGAGCCTTGGTTCTATTCCTAGTCCTGCGATGACTTTCCCTGCTGGAAACTGCCCCTCTGCACCACAGTTTGTCCTGGACAAATTTAGAGACGGAGCTAGTGTGTCAAGCGATCAATGCCATTGAATACAAAGGTCTGTGTGCGTATCTCTTTGTTCTGTATATAAAACTGTATACATTGCATACGATACATAACATTTGCACTTTCAAACTGCAGAGGGATTAGGTCTCTGTTTGATGAGTTTAAAATTTTGTGTTTATCTTGAAGTTTTTGTACATATATATATATATTCCGCAGCTAATTTAGCCTGGGGTGTAATCAGTAAAAAATTACAGGGTAACCTCATCACCTGTAAGCATTCTAGTGGGAAAATATGCAGCACCAGCAGGAATTCAGATTAAAGATGTTAAAAAAAAATATCCTTTCATCAGGGCTTTCTTCCTCATTAAATGCAGAGTTTGCTCATAAGTATTCACCAAATAAAAAGGGAGAAATAGGTAAAAGTTAATACTATACAATTAAGTTCCCTTGAATTTTCCCCGAAGGTTCACCTTAGCTTAATTTAATATCCCCTCAGTTCTCCCAAGCCATCTGTTTGGCTGAGATGCAACCCAAACGCGTACACTTAGATGGATTTAGCATGCAAGCCTCGGAGGTGACAAAAGCTCTTAGGAAACAGGTTTGCTCGCTGACCCCGCAGGGCAGTTGTTTCTTCAAGAAGTCCTTCACCAAGCACCAGCAGGCTGTTACTCGCTCTCCTGGAAGACACTTTGGGTAATCCAGCAGGGCAGGTGAAGCCCATGTTAAATGATGAGCCCATCAGCAGTCTCCTTGACTTGGTGAGCTGGGCTCAGCAGAGACTGACCTAAGTACCCAGCTGGATGAGGACCTTGAGGGTCTAGTATTCAAAGCACATGCAAGCTATTTCCTCCTGAGCTAGTTAGAGACAACCGCTGATTTGAGTAGGAGAGCAGAGAGAAGCAGGAGCACCATGATGAAGGAGGAAAGCTTCCTGACCCCTGTGGCGATAACCTTCTAGCTAACCTTATTAGCACAGCTCTGCCTCCCGGGGAGTAGCTGCAAGCCTTTGGAGCACGCTACTGCTGTTGTCTGGTGTGTGCTCCGTGCCACGTGGGATTTGAGACCTCTGAGGCAGCGCTGGGTCCTGTGCAGCCCCACAGGTAGGTGGGTGCTTTGTAATGGCAGATATGGGCACGGGTCCTGTGCTCCCTTGGGACCTGGGAGTGTCTGTGTTCGGGTTAATAGTATTGGACTTATCCTTTAATGTACAGTATAATTTGCAGATGGGCAAAATGCGTCAGCTGGTGGAAAGCGTGGCCTGAGCAGCCACTGGTAAGGCCAAAATAGGACACTGGGACTCTGGTTCCCGATTCCCCACTGTCATTGCCAGAGAGCATTCTTCCCAGATCCCGAGGGCTCCTGAGCTGGGACATTAGGAATTCTCCCGCACTGTCATAAGCGAGGGGCTAACACCAACCTTGTTACCCTGTAGTTAAGTTTACCCTTCCCTCCCCAGGGGAGGACAGCTGGATGGTCCATGGATGAGGTGTGCAGGTTAGGTGGTGTGAAACGCTGAATTCCTGCCTTGTTCAGTGCTTGCTCTTGCTGATGCTTTTAGCCTTGGTAGTGCTTGCTCTCATTTAAGAAATATGGGTTTTGCACAGACTTGAGCCCAGGCTTTTGCGGTAACTTCCTCCTCTCTTTTTGGCCTGGGTGCTTTAGAGGGCAGAGTGTGGTCTGGTGGCTACAGGTCTTCCATGTTTCCCTTTGAATTAAAAGCTTGTGTGGGTCGTGTGGTGGAGAGCGTGCTCTGCACGCTGAACAGGTAGAGCCTGGGTGAATAGTGAAATGCGAGCTCTCTAATTAACAAAAAACTTAGAAGAATAGATTATTTTTCCTATGACTGAACACTTGCAATTCAAATGATGCTCTGCTGAGCAGCAAGACGGTTGTTCTGGGGCTGGGCCAAAGTTAAACTTTTTGTTTAACTTTTAGCTATTGGCTATAAAAATGCTTATCTCTGTCCCAAATCTGGTGTAGAGATTAATGTTTGCAAAGGGCTGGGCAGCTACGGCGTGACCCTCGCAGCGTTAACAGCCTTGCTGAAATGAAAAAGGTATCAGAGCAGAAGGGCAGGTGTGGTGGGATGTTAAATGAAGCTTAAATCTCTGTGACACTTCTGCAGGAACAATCAGGCATTTGTATGTTGGGGGTGGTGGTGGTGTGTTTGTTAGGTTTTGGGTTTGTTTGTTTTTTTTTTTTTCATGCCAGTGAAGTGTTCTCTGCCTTTGAACTCACCAGTATTTCAAGATTAGGTGTGGTTTAACAAAGATCAGGGTTTTTTATTTAAGCAAAATGTCAACAAAATACAGTCTTTGGAGGCTACTTTGATGTTTCACTTCTCCAATTTACACCAGGGGCAGAATAAGTTGTTTGGGGAGTTCATTAATATTCATCAGGTATTAGTCCATAGCTGTTTCAGATCTAGATTCCTATAAGGTCCTCCGAGTAAGTAAATGGGCTAGTTTGACTTTCAGTGATTTTTCATACGCAGCACACCCCTGTAGATAAGTAAAGGTTGGCCTTCAGCTGGGTAATTTTAAAAAGCACATTTATATTCATGAGTTATCTGGCAGTCACTATTTCAAAACCTTTAGGGTAGTGTTTATAGTCAAAAAAAGGAGAGAGCAGACCTGGAGCTGTGCTCAAATTTTTGGCCTCAGTGTTTTTGTAAGACCTATTTCTATGCAAAGCATCGTTAAGATGTTTTGTACCGAGATGTTATTTGTTAGATGGTGCAGCCTGGCTGTGAACACACTGGGGCTCATCTCCCTACGGTTTTCTGCTCGTGGCTTTCTGGCATTTTGATCGTGGAATGAAAAGCTGAACTTCTGGGCCATAATTCCAGTGTGTGCAATGCAGGATGGCAAGGCGCTCCTCAAAACTCTTGTAGGCTGTCCCCAAGGAGGAATTTGGCCTAATGTGATATAAATATGGTTTTAGAAGCAGCTTTTCTTTTCAAAAGCTTAATTTCCCAGGTAAAATACTCTTTTGGATTGTAAGCTGCATCCATAGATGGGGTTTGTTTTTCTTTGGCATCTACAAAATTAACTTGAACTCCGCCAGGTTTAAAATACTAATTATATAAAATTGAGACATCTCCATCTTCCCATCTTTGAAGGCAGTACAGAGAGCACGTGCTAAGGGTTAGATGAGGTGTGAACACTTAGAAGAACCCTTACACAAACGGTGTCACCTTTTTCACGAAAATCAGCATCGTGGTTAGCTGTCACTGTAACCATTCGCTGTTCCATACACAGTTCAGAGGAATTAAAGAAAATACCAGGCTAAATAAATGCATGCATAGGGAAGGTTACTGCATCTGAGACCTACGGTCCTAGGTGATGAAGTGAGCAGCTAGCAGGGCCATCTCTGTCAGAACAAGGATTTTCTCCCAAAGCACTATCCCGTTTAGTGGCACCCACTCTTCAGCGGCATTCTCACGATACAGGCCGTGTTCTGGATATCTGGGCACTATTTGGGCACCTAAGGGGGAGCTCAACCCTTCTGGAACTCTTACTATGCAAAAGCAAACAACAAGGATTTTTTTAAACAAAGGAGCTGTAAAATCTGTTCTTTCAGCTGCTATGCTGCAGATTTAAGGGAATCTTTGAATTCTGGAGCTGTGAAAAGTTATACTCAAGTCCTAGTTTTTTAATTGATTACGCTCTAGTTCTTGTTTTAAAGAACTTGATTGTTCTTCAAAGCCATCTGAGAAGGGATGTACGCTAACTGTATACCAACATGTAATTTTTGAAGTGCAAAAGAAGAAAGAATCATAATCCATCGCCAGAGATTTTGCAACTGTAATACACGCACATCTTGAGGCTGAAAGTATTTTATATTACTATTTTTGCATCTCTGACTTACTTGAAAAGAACTTGATGCTTGTGTCATTTTATGTAAATTGGGCTCCGTCTGTCACTGCCTATTGTATCTAAAGGGTTTTAGACTTTTTTTTTTTTTAGAAATGCACAAGACTATTTCTACTGAAGTAATCAGTGTACGCACATCCATGACACAATATTTTTCCATAATCATAGCACAATTAGCCATGGATAGAAATCAGAGGAAGATTTTTACAGCTGTCCCAAAGATATCACAGAATAGTTTATATTTTAGAGGCAGAACCCTTCTTCAGTTCTGAAGTATTTAACTGCGTGTAGAATATTAACTGGGGAACAGGCATGTCTGCTCAAGCCAATGACCTAGTTAAGGGGGGAAAATACCCCAGTAAAACTTTGTGGCTATCAGCATCTTTGTAATACTGCGTCTGTGTAGGGACGACACTGTCCTCTAAAGGAGAAGACCCTGTGAAAGTGATCTCAAGGTATAAAACTACCCAAAGGTCATGCAGAGAACAACCAGAAAGACTATGCAGAGGAGGAAAGGTAGATATGGAAAAGCTTTTGAAAAATAGTATTTTTCCAGTTTTTAAGGGGTTATCAAACTGTAATAGCATCTAACAGAAAATGTTTTTCTTGTCTAGAAGGGGTTCTAGGGGATAACAAACAGCGATTACAGGTAACCTATTGCTCTGCTGCACCCAACAACGTTGGATTCGCCATCAGTCCTAGGCCTATTAATAGGGACGTGGAGCTGAACGAGAATGTGCTGCCAAAGATAATTACAGCTCTTAAACCTACCTGAATGTGCAAGTCTAAATGTTCTGGTAAAGGCCGTATGATAGTTAGGACTGTTACCCTCTGGACTGTGCTTGGTTGTGAACCAGGGATTTAAAACCTGGCAGAGGACCCATTTTCCTACTTCATTGTGGTTTTTGAATTGTTATTAATAAAACATAGTGCCGACTATGTCTTGATGCAGAGAGACCTTAGTCTTAGTACATGCCCTTCCCATTTATTATTTATATGGGCATTTAACAGCTCTGACACATCTTAACAGAAACTCTAGGCAGTTGTTTGCAAACCAGAATTAGCAACAAATAATATTTGATACTTCAAAAGATTTCAGAAGGGTTTTTTTTTTAATGCATATGTGATCTAATGTGAATAATACCCAGCCTTGTGGGTTGTGGGAGAAACGATGTTGTGTGTGTTGTCTTTTGCTGAGCTTCAACAGTTTTACCTCTTGCCTTTTATTTCCAAGTTAGAAGTGCCATTTAAATCAGAGGGTATTTTATATATGTGTGTGCATATATATGGCTGCTAATTTAATTTATATATGCAGCGGGGGTTGAGTAAGAGGTGAAGAGATTAATTGCGCCTTCTTATTAGCATCTCGGCAAAGCTGATTGCCTTTCCTTGCCTGTTCTTGTTTCCTGATGGATGAATGCTCCCATGAATGCTGAGGATTCTGCCTCCTTCCGCAGAAGATTACCCAGGCTGCTCCTGCAAGTACCGGTGCAAGTTCAGATAGGGTTTAATAGCCGCTTCCTTAAGTGAGGGCATAACCAGCAGAGAGGAGCCCAGTCTGTCCCAAGGAAATTTCCCTGAGCAAAGATGTGAGCCGGCCAGAAAGGCTGATTGGAGATGGTCACACCTCCCAAGAGTGTTGCTTGAAACCTGTGAGAAGGGCCAACAGCTTCAAGAAGTCAGATACGCAGAGGTTTTGACTTGCATCAAAACAATGACAAATCTCATGTTTTGTCCCTGCGATAAGTAAAAATAAACAGTAAGACCCCAAGTTCCAGGAATAAGGAGAGGAAGCTCTATCAAGCACTTAAAGAAAAAAGCATTGATCCTGCACTATTGAAGTGAAGGGAATTTTACGGTTGACTTTGAGGGAAGCAAAAACAAGTCTTTGAACTAGATTACTTCTAATTTTCATAGCACTGTGAAAATAAGTTAGTATTATCTCCACTCACAGGGATCTGAATCTTGGAGAGTGTGTCCTTTCTGAAAGTCAAACAGGAAATTGGGGATAGAGTTGGGAACCAGACCTATTTCTCAAACTGCAGACCAGTGAAAGGACCCACATGTTATAGAGGCAAACTGACTTTTTGTTGCATTTTCCAAACATAAGAATTCATATGATGAGTCTGAACCTCCTTTTCCAACTTCTTTCTGATGGTGTAGGTTAAAAA
This sequence comes from Aramus guarauna, assembly GCA_013400195.1. Classification (NCBI taxonomy): domain Eukaryota; kingdom Metazoa; phylum Chordata; class Aves; order Gruiformes; family Aramidae; genus Aramus; species Aramus guarauna. The sequence continues at coordinate 84,184 of VXBL01002384.1, read as the reverse complement.
CTTGGAAGTAGGTTACAAAGGACTCGACTGCTGAAGAACAAGTATTCCTCTGGTGACTTGCTTGGTGGCCTAGTTCTTGGGCAGCAAAGTCATAGGAGGCAGAACATTTCAAATCACACTAAACAAATGCTGGAGGCACTTTTAGGAGAGGTCCGGGGAGATATGCAATGAAAAGTGAAAAGCTGCTATTAGTTCTTTAGGAACTGCTGGTTCTGAACTGCTGAACAGGGTCCCTGGAGGAGAGGAGCTGCGGGCAGCGGGGTCGGGACGCACGGGGCAGGCTCGGCTCCGCTGAGCTGGGAAGCAGCACCGACAGCTCGCTCCGGATCTGGCACAAGGCAATGTTTCCCTGAGACCCCCCGTCTGTACCTGAAATATCCTCAAGTGCCTCTTCTCCCTCACCTTCTCCTCTGAAATGTGCTGTTGCTAACTAACCTGGTTCTTTAAGTTCATTATGTATTTTCATTAGAAATTTCAACTGAATGAAAAGAAAAAAAAACCCAAACCCTCAGTTCTTAAATGCTGTCTCTGGTCACTGGAAACAGATTTCAAGTGTTTTTTAAGGTACAAAGGCTGGCTGCTCTTGAAATGCCCTTTCTTGGGTTGCTCAGCTCTATTGGGTTACTCACAACTACAGAAGTCTCCTTTGTATAGCGAGAGAGACAGAATGCCTGATCTTGTATTTAAAGGTTTTATGGGACATGAAATAATTTTGCTGGTTAAAAGCTAAACTTTATAGTGTTTCTATTTTTAATTAAATATTAATTGCAGAAGATGGCTCTGGAAATGACGGTTCAGATCATTTAATCCATATAGATGACCTTTACGTTGAATTTATTCTCTCATGCTTACGCTGCCCTTCAACCCCATCTGGGGACTGACCTCGTCTGGCAGGCTGTTCCGCTCTTAATTAGAAAGATGCCTAGCTTACGCTCCTCTTTAGTGTTTATTAATGTTCCTTTGCTGAGGATACTGTAGGATGGAGAGGTGGTGATTGTGGTGCTATAAAGTTTCCCTGTCAGTTCTTTATGTACAAACAGCCGAGTTATTCTCATACGGCTTTTGAAAGTCAGATGTACTTCAAAGGGACGAGAGAAAGAGGAACAGTTTCTCCTGAAGTTGAAAAGCAAACCCACCTTACACGCTCTTGTAGTGGAACATAAACATTACTTGAAAAAAAACTTTTTTTTTCTTCTCCTAACCATCTTAATTCATTTCTTTTGATGCTGATAAGCAGCTTTGTGCAGCATGAAATTTTCAACCATGATTCTGAGTTGCGTGAGAATTCAGGTATAAAAATGAACCATCAGCCAGCAAGAAAATGTGTGTTCATGTGCTGAAAGCTTTAAAAGGATTAGGTCCATTTGCAAAATACTGTTTTCTGCTAAGAGATGTTATTCTGCTGCTTCTGTTCATGCACAATATCACAAGCACTACTTTGGTTGAGGATCGTAATGTTAATTCAAATGGAAAGTTAAGGGGCAGAAAGGCAGGTGTGGAACAGTCTGCTCGGGTGGTTTGTCCATAGGACACCTGAGAGCAGAGGCTTGCACCAGCGGGGAGGGTTTAGCTTTGCACTTTAAATCACTTGAGTTGCTTTGGCATACACCGCTGATGTATGTGGCCTTTGGTGAAACCAAGAAAACCCCCAAACAATTACTTCAGAGGACCAAGAGACTTTGTGACAGGGTGCTTAGAACCGCTCTGGCTGCTGGGGGCGGGGGTGCGATGGCCTCCTGGAGAGGGCTCGGTTTGGGTTTCTGTGCCTCTGCCCGTGAGCGAGGAGTGTGCTGGTTTGGCCGGTCCCGGCAGACCCTTTGCTGTGCCACGGCTTGGTTCGTCTAGAAAGCAGTAGTCACTCGTGTGGCCAAAGACCACGATGCTCTGGATGCTGGCTACGGCTTACGTCGTTATGGAGAGCGGAGGAGGGCACGCGAAGCAAGAGGAAGACTTCAAAATTATTCTTAGTCTGTTTTTCCCCTCTGGGATGGCAGTAAGCACCTTCCGTGCTGTTTAGGATAACTGTGCTGTAGCTGAGGCCTCGCGGTATGTTGGTTCAGTTTGGGGATTTGACACATGGATAAAGTCCCTTAAGCCTGCTCCCGAGGATTTGGAGATTTTTGTAAAGCTCAAATGCACAAAGCGGCCTCTGAGCTGTGGCTGCTGGATGGATCAATGGAACTGCACTTAACTTCTCCGGCAAAATCTGTCATGTTCCTTCTCTTGCATCCTCTCCTGGAATTTCTGTTTAATAATTAATAATACTGTTGTTGCCCTCGCTGTTGTTTTCAAACAACAGTCTCCTTAAAGTGGGCAAAAATCCCTAAGAAAAAAAAGCAATGGGCCATTTAAGCGTATTTCCTAGGCCTCTCCCTATCTCTGCCCTCCAGTTATAGCCAGTCTATTACAGTTCAAATCTAAACAGAAACCGGCCGAAATTCTTCGGCTGGAAAGTTAGAAATTTCTGCACTAATAACCCCACCAGAAGGGCTGTGGAAGCAGCTGATTCACTGACCAGTAATTCCCCCCATCTCTTAAATTCACAACCCCATTAACTTCTCTTCCAAGATACCATCAGGCACCCAAGTGATGTACGAATTTGCTCCCCCCAAATCGCTGTTCTCGCTTTACGCCCAGCGCGAAGGAATGCCGCGGTGCCTGAGCTTTGGCTGGACCCTGGCTGTGCTGTTCCCTGCAGGTACAGCTGCACGAGGAGCACCAAGGAGCTTGTTTATCTGCTCAGAGCACAGGAATGGCACTGGAAGGTCTGAACGTTATTGATCTGGTTTGAATACTGTCTAGACGTGTCAACACCTGCCCCTTTGGGGCCTGCTGTAACATTTGGAGACCTCAGCGTCTTGGCGGTTTTTATCAGCGCCATGGCATCTAGCATGATGTGCAAGAAAACTGGAAACCATCATTTTCTGCTGCTGGTTCTTTGTTGGGGAAACAATACATTGCCTAATAGGAGAAAACCTGCATTTTTACAGCAGCTACCATAAATCATGCCATTACAGTGCCTAGTGCCTTATCCCTGGCTCTTTTATCCCACTCGTTATGGAAACAGCCGGCCAGAGCCCGGGTCAGGCTCAGCGGGCTCCACCAGCAGCACAAGTCACCTTGCTGCAGGACCCAGCCAAGCACGTCTCTGAAACTGCTCCTTCTGTATCGAGCCACGGCTCTTCACGCGTGGATTGTTTTATGATTTACCTTTTCTGTGTACAAGAACTGTATTGAGCAGATACAGAGTACTTTGGGATCCCAAAATTAAGAGACCTAAAAATCCAGCTTACTTGAAAGACTAAATGCATACTGATTGACTTCACCGGGAAACTGAACTTGCAAAATCTTTTGCCAAAATATTTCTCGGGTGCTGGCTGATATCTATTCATCGGGCTATCTGAAGTGACTGTCCATCTCCAGTCTGGTTCGAGCAGACAATGGCCAGTGCCTGCATGGGATCAGAAATGCCATCCTGAGACCTGCAGCCTTGGGGGAGGTGCAGAGCAGCTTTGGCTGCTGTGCCGTGCCCTTTGTGCTCTCAGGTAATTGGAAATCTTCACTTTCCTACGTGCGGGTCTTAACCAGCTTACAAAATTATATTGATGACTTTATGAATGGATAAGAAAAGTAAATTTGATTATTTCTCAGCCATGCGTTGCTGTCTATAATTGCATAGATTTGGACTTTAATTAGTCAGATTACTTCCTCAGTTCAGAGTTGGACAAGACAATAACATTCACATAAAATGCTAAATGTCTCCTTCTGGTCGAACCCAAACCACAGCTCTGGGTCCTGGTATTCCAGACTCTTGAAAAGCGTTTGAGGTTGGAATTGGATCCTGGATCTAAACATTGCAATTTATTCACACTTAATTCATGTGTTTGCGTTCTGGATTTGTTCTGTTGTGGCCTCAGTGTATTTGTATGCAAGCTGGTTTTGTACGGCAGGAAAAAAGTTAGTGGAAGTATACTTGACTGAAATGCGTATGTGCAATTGCTCAAGCTTCTACACCTGTAATAATTTGCACAGGCATATGGATTTTGATCCACAGGTGCTTCATAAACAGATAGTAAAGACCAATGAGCGCGTTGTACAAACCGCAGTTTAAAATTAAATTTCCAATGCCTAGAGAAAAAGATTGCAAGAAGCTAAAAAAAGATCTGAATCCGATGCTGAATATGAATATAGGAGCAAGTCACACTTCAATAATTTTCATATCTGAAGAACCAGTACCTGGAAAAAATGCTCAGCAGGCTCTGTTTTAGCCTCTGTCTGCAAGCCTGATGTTCTGACTGCATGCATGTCAACCACTTAAATACTCACGCTATTCAGTTGTGCTTCATAGCTGAATAATATTCCTTGTGCAAAGTAACGCTGGGCTGCTTGACTGAGTGCTTCCAACCATCTAAATCTTGGGGTAATTATTTTAATAAATATGAATTGTGGGACTCCTGCCTAGCTGTGTAATAGAATTCTAATCTATAATACAGATGGAAAGCAGTGCAGCTGCACTGTGTTAATTAAGTATACACCAAACATATGGCAATACACCTCCAGACCAACAGGCACAGAACTCTCTTGGATGCAATTAGCTCTTGTGCATGCATAAAGAATCAGTCATGAACTCAGAAAATGCATAAGTCATAACCTCTGGCTGATGAAGTGACTAGTGCTAAACTACTTCACTTACATGGCAGAAATGTTTATCTAGTCATTGGAATGCTGGTGAGGTTTGGTTGTTAACAAGAGGAAAAAAAAAAAAGAGTATCTTATTTTCTTCTGTTCCTGATCTTCTTTGCTGTACAATTCCCACATTAGAGCTTTGCCTCTGAAGAACCAAGGACTGGCTTAGAGAAATACAACCCCAGAGGGAACGATATTCCATTGCCCTGCAACTTGTGCAGTTATTTATACAGGTTTAAAACAGACAAAAAATGATGTAAAATATTACTTTCTGATACAGTCTCACTCCCATTCTTGATGTGAATTTGCATCAAGATGCATAAAGTTCACAACAACAAACTTTTGACCCAATCAGTAAATAGTACAGCCAAATAATAACAGGTACTAGGGCGCATAATGTGACATCATTCACCGTTATTTCTGAGAGCGGTCGTGGCTGCCCCGGCTCTGGTGCGATGGACGCCGTGCAAGATCACACGGGATGAAAAGCTGTAAGTGACAAATCGCCCCTGACTCCGCTGACACCTGGAGTTCACTCCTAACAAAGCTGTAACTGCTGCCTCCCAGAGCCTACAATCGCAGTACAAGGCAGAAGACAACAGGCGAATACAATATAAGAAGCAGGGAACAACGCTGGGACAGGTTTGATTAAAAGGTGGCTTAAGGGTAGTCTGAGCCGGTTTCCCACAAATGGCTCTTTTCACGACTGCCGATGCAATCCGCTTAAAACAGACGAGCGGGCAGCGGTAACGGGCAGCGCGCTCTCCTCTTGCTAATAACTGTTCTAAAGTTTCAAAGCTTCAGATTAATATCGCTTATTATGGAGAGTAGGGGAACTTCGCTTCTCTTTGGATTGCAGATTGGAGGTTTTTGTTGTTTTTCAAGTCAGGCACATCAGACTGGCTGACTTTGATTTGCACGAATTTGGGACAATATTGGTCCTTTCCAAGCAAAGCAGCCGTGTGTGTCTCCTGGTTTGAAGAAAAAAAACAAAACAAAAAAACAAACCCCAAAACAACCAAACCCAACACACACACCATTTTCTCTATGAAAGTTGGTTGTCCCTTGAAATGGTTACTGGTTTGCTACTGGTTTTACCAGACCTGCCATGCAGCCCGTGTTCCCAACGGTACCGCTTGCCAGGGTCAGCAGCAGAATCTGACAAAAAGGGAGACTTTGAGAAGAGGAAAGTCGCTCCAAGCACAGTCAGCCTGAACAGCGTTCACTTGGACATGCAGGATGAGATGCAGGTCAGCTACTGAAGATACAGATACAAAGAGGTTCAGCTATGCCTTGTTCTTCTTCCAGTAAAGACAGATATTGCAGACACTTAATGCTGGCTTTTTTTATTCCCGGCCTGATGCAGCAGCCTATAATTACTTTTCGCACCTTGGCTATGTTTAACTCTCCTCTGTCTCATCTGTTAATCTGCTAACAAGCAGCAAGTGTGTTTTAGAGTCAGATCCAAATGGGAGGCCAAGACCTAATGGTTCACCTTTTGAGGGAGCCGTTCAGAGGGCACAAGTCTTAAATAACTTTCAAATATCTTTAATTCATGTGTTTTTTTTTTTTTTACAGTCTGGACAAAAGTGAGATTGTATGTCTTAATATTAATGCAGAAAGTTGTGAATGGGCTAAAAGCTGTTTGAATAAAATAATCTTTAATTTCCTTTTGGTACTAGTGAGATGATTTAGTAGAAGTGAAAGGTACCGGTTTTACAGATCGGAAGCATCTTCCGTGTGGCTGTCCAGAACAAGCCCCCCACCCAGCTATGGCCGGGTGCAGCCGTTGCCACAGAAGGCAATTTCTGTTCTATCGGTTTTGTGGCAGTTCGTGAAGGGCTTGTTCCAAAAGAGACCAGTTAGCGGGTACGTTGGGAGCGGGTGCGAAATGGTAGAAATGGATCTCCTTCCAACTGAATTGGGATTAATATAGTCAGAGGATATACCAGAAACAAAGAAGCCCTGTGGGTGGTTTGGGGGGTTTCTTTCTCTAAGCTTCTTGCACTGTATTGAGCCAGTGACGTTTTGATGGAAACGTGGGGTTTATTCTGAATCATTAAAATTCAAATACAAAAAAACATTGGACAGTCAAGCCAATTGAAACACAGATTGTACGTTTTTTGGACTTTTGTATGTCTTTTCTTCTGAGTCAATGTTTGAAAACAATAAAGCCTGTGAGCTTTGAATACTGTTAGCCAGCTCTTCTGGCACTTCTCAATCTTGGTCGTTTCTTGTCTTGGCTCTGAGGGAGCAAAGGTGCTGATGCTCCAAATGACAAGTGCTGTGTTTTCAGGAGCCCGAGGGCAGAATGTCTTTGGCTCGAGAACAGCTCGGGTTGAATGCAAAATGTAGCAGGGGACAGTACGGTTTCAGTCTCCTTCGGAAAAGAAAAACCATGAAGTTTTGGTGAAAATGGAATTGTACCAATTATGGTTTTTTGGTTTTTTTTTTTTCTGATGAAACTTTATAGCTGAGGAACAAGCAGGGAGCCAGCTGTGTAAAACACAAGTTTAGAAGATGGGATACTGAACATGGACACTGGTGTTCAGTCCCTCTCTCAGTGACTTTGGGACAGAGGTGGACTTCTGCCTCCACGTCCTCCTCAGCCAGCACCTCCAGTGCAGGAGGTGCGGTGGGAATCTCCTCCCCTCTCCCAAATCTTCCCAAACCCAAAGTACCGAGACCAGTGTGTATCCAAACTGCTTTTCCTTCACTGAAGCCACCTACCGATGTAGGCACTATCAAACTTAAAACAATGGAAAGTGCTTTGTTCTCCAGTGCATAAAAATACTGTAGACCCTGTTGTTGCCAGAGTTGAGGAGCCACGAGCTTATAAATGTGTATTTAAAACAAAAAAAAATCTGTAAACATCTGTTGTAGGTCAGTGCTGCCTGGACAGATGTTTAGGTGGACTTTTGTCCAGCGAGTGTGGTTTTATATTATGTTTCCTGGGTCTAGTAGAATCAGACACCACCTGCTTATTTATCTCACTCGTAAATTTTGACTTCATAGGTCAGATCTTCTTTGTCTGGACATAAATGAGGAACAGTGCTCTTTTTTTTGCGTTTGTGCTCACTGTTACAGCAGCCACTGCTTCCTTGTTGCTGTGTCTGGAATATAAAATTGGGACTTGATCTAAAGCCAGCATAAGCGGGAGGATAACCTCCGCCTGTCATGTTCATCTTCATGCCGACTGTCATTCACGAGCTCACACCAGCATGTGATGCTCATCTCAATGAGAAATAGTTCCTTTGCGTCAGTGTGTGAGCCTGATTTTTATTCATTTGTTCGTTTATTTATCTATCCATCATTCCCTCAAATTGTTTGCATAAGAATGGAGATTAAAACTTCTGCAATAATAGCTGGAGCTGAAATTGGATTCTAAGCTTCCCAGGCCATGGGATGATTAGAGTTGTCAGAGCATGTTCCCGGAGAACTCTCTCCTCGTTAGCGGCTATGATGTCCTGTGCGGGCTGTACCCAGCCCCGCTTTCCCTGCAGATTAAAGGAAGATTGTTCTTTCATTTTCATATTCTGCATCTCTCATTTGCCAAAGTAAATAAATTGAAGCCGCTTGTGCCATTTGTCCTAAGTCTCTTTTCCAAAGAGCTGCCACTGATTATCGACCTTTTTTTTTATTTTCCATTGTTAATCCTCCCTCCTTCCTTCAGTGGTCTGTTCATTTACTAATCCCATCTGTCGTGTACGTAGATGTTAAGAGATGGAAATCTAATCTCAATGCGGTTTTCATTCTCTGTCTAATGTATTTATATAGATTCACAGGATATAAGCTTTTTTGTACGGGGTTCTTAGTGAAGCAGGATGCCTAAATGACCATCACTACCTGGCTTTACCACGGGAATCCAGACATATATGGATTTGGAATGGCTTTATGCAAATGCAGGACAGGGCTTTTGACCAGTTATAAATTGCACTCTTATCTTTCCTGATAATTTCACTGAGACAGGAGTGGTCTGTTAAGAGGTTTGGAGCCTTTCCCAACCAACAAACTCCTTTAAATAGGATACAGGCAGAGCCAGAGTCGCAGCTCCTCTGTGGAGCTGGAGGCAGAGCAGGGCCTGGTGCTGTCACGTATCCATCACCCACCCGTGCTGGTGATACATATGGGATTTAGGATTCTAATTCCCAGTGAAGAATCCATAGGCTCATGGCTCTCAAATCACTTAGTAGCTGCTGGAAACTCTGGGCTAGATCCTTAGAGAAGGATGGCCAGGTTGCCAGCCCCCAGCTCTGCCGTCTCTCTCAGATGGTCCCACCAGGTTCTGTGACCCCAGGAGAGGCATCACAGTTCAGATCCTAAGGTGGGAGAAGGGTCTTCTGGCAGCTCCTTCAAGGCAGAAGCTTTTTTTTTAGGTGGTTGGAACTTCTCCCCAAAAGGAGCTTAATTACACTCAGGTGTCTTGCGTAGCCCTGGCCAAGCTATATCCTACCTCCAATGTTTGATATCCAGAGGAAGATGCAGGATTTCCTAAAGGTTTAACCAAACATGCAATTAGTGAGGGCAGTTTATGTCTATGCTGAAGTTGTTCAGCTACTTGTATAGCATTTTCTTTTTTTAGCTTGCTTGTCTCATTCTTTAAGAACTGCAAATGGGCTACTCATGTGCTAATATCCCTGCTCTTGGCTTGCAGCTTTAGCCTTTCCCTCTGTGAATAATCTGCCTTCTCCCTTAGGTTGTTCCTGCCCTTCCTGCGTCCACGTGCTCTTCTGGTCTGCGGTTATTCAGCCCAGTGCCGTGGCCACGTGTGTCATCCCTTAGAGAGCTGCCCCACCAGTTCAGACCAGTTTCAGACAGTTTCTTCTCTGGTTTTGGCCCCATTGGAACTATTTGCATGTGTTTGTTCCTGCCTGGGGTGGCTGAGCAGCACACTGGGTGACTGTCTAAATGCTGGGATGCTGCTGGACATCCAGGACTTCATGCAGCACCAGTCCCCTTACTGCCACTGCCGTGGCACACTTGACATCCCACAGCCATGCTGGTGGGACCAAGGAAAGCTGGCAAGAACCACTGAAACAGCCCAGCCCTGCCTCTGCAAGGAGCATCCACTGCGAGCTGCCTATGTGGTTAACTCAGGACCACTGAACGCAGCTTTGCAGATTAGGGATGCCTCATGTTTATTCATAAACCCTTGCGTGGCTTGGATTTTTGTTTCTCAGGATGCCATCAACTCATACACCGAAAACTTCAGTCTCTGGCTGCAGGCGCCGCTTCTCAAGCATTGACTCTAGCAGGATCCAAAGCTGGAGAGATGCAGCGTTTTCTGAGCAACTGTTGTGCGGGCCTCGAGAAGCTGGCACAGGCATGTCACAGAGCAGAGGCTTTGAGAGGTGGGGAGGATTGACAAGTTTAACGTCACAAGCGTGTTTCCAAATGAATCTGTTGTGATAGGTATTAGTCATAAGTATAAACTGCAGGGAGATTTGCATTTTATTCTCTTTATCCTACTTCAATCCTGAACAGCCCCTTCTGCCCACCCCAGTTTGGCATATTTAAGGGGATTTGCTGCGTTTTTAGTAATTAAAGGTCCTGGAGAACAGTGAGCTCATTTGAATTGAATGATACGTGTGTGCACTCAGGCCTGGATGTGCACAGCTCCGTGCTCACCCCCACACACACACTTCATGTGCTTGTACGAACCATGCTGGCACGGAGCTGGTCCCCAGGTGTTCTGCACCCTTGCCTGTTGCGAACTCAGCGATCGCAACACGCCTGTTGTGAAATCCTTCTGCCTTTGTGGGTTTTCTTTTCTTCCCACCCCCTGATTTTTGGGGGTTCCCTGCTCCCTGAACCCCATTGCAGCCCTGGGTGGGGGGGGGCGAGGAGGGAACGTGCTTCGGTGTCGTTTGGCAGTTGTTCCGCAGAGCTGCTTGTACGTCTCAAACACAGCGTGACTTACATACTAATAGTCTGGATTTATCTGGTATCTGTCATATGCGGGTCTCATTGCATTTTATGACCTTTAATTAATTAAGCTTCATAAAATCCTAATCATGTAGGAATTATTAATCCTGTTTTAAATTAACTGGCCAAAGAGGGGTGAAACGTCTTACCAGCCTGCAGATACCTGATTTGAACCCTGACGTCCTGGTGACTCCAGCCTTGCTGTAACCCAGCAGGAAAATTTGCTTCGTATAGGACTTCAGGTGAAATCTTCAGAAATAAAGCTCCTGCGCTAAATTCCCCCCATTGCAAATGGATGCAACTCCTTTGACCCTCGTGAAATCGTGCGTGTCTCACACTAAGACCAAACCACAGCTCTTTCTTTTGAGACGGACATTCTCAGTAAAAGCAGAAGTGAGAATTCCCTCTCCTCCTGGTTGCTGTGCCAAAAACTTTCATGACTCCTTAATTCCTTTCGCACAAACGCAGAAGGCAGTCCTGTTTTATCAATCTTAGCCTGGGATTTCTTGGCACTGACTGACTTGTAATTTTCTTTGGAAGGAAAGTTTGTAAGTGGTTATTTAAAGCTCTGTCGCACGTCCCTTGTGAGGTGTACCATATCTCTGTCCTTCCCAGGAAGGAAGTAATTCTGATGAGAATGTGTGTTCTGACTACATTTCACTGAGTCTGGAGCCAGGCAGGAGTGTGGGATTACTGGTGGATGTTGTAAACGCTGCATTTTGTGCGTCTTCGTAATCTTCTAATCTTTGATTGTTGCAATTTGATTTTGCCATGAAGGGCACACACATAGGCAGCGATACCTGTGACCACAGGGATGGTTGTAGACAAACTGTTTCTCAGCCAGAGAGCTAATCTGCAGATTGCATAAAAGAATAATCTCACATAACTTTCTTATTTTAATTAAAAAACCCCCCAAACTTCTGAGTGAAAGGCTGCACTTATCGCATCCTTCCATGGAGAGTGTTAGATGTGAGGAAAAGAAATGTATTTTGCTCAGTGATGAAAGAAAGCTGACAGCTTAGTATAACATATTATTTTCAAGGAACACTTTCACAAGTACTGGCGATCCCTCTCTTACGGAAACAGCCCGTTCTAATACCATTTTTACCAAAGTCTGCTTTGACTGAGGCACAGTGTGTGTTGCGACACTGCTCTGATGGACCACAATGCTCAAGCGCTTCTTGCAAGAGGCGGCCCTGACAGTGACTGGAAAGTGAGATTGGTACCCGTGTTTCTTGCATTTTATTTGAAGCTCTACTTGTTGTGTGACCTTGGGCAAATCTGTATCGTGCCCTCTGCCAAAGGGTAGAGCAGGAAAAGAGATTTTCCCGTGTTCATGGGCACCGGCTGCCTTTATACCGATGGGGTTGGTCCCCCTGCCTGGCTATAAGATGCCTGTGGTCAGGCCGTAGCTGGGAGACACGAGAGGTTGTCCAAGCAGGAGTGTTGGCTCGGGGAGGGAAGAGCTGATGCTCAACCCCTCGGGCAGCCTGGCAGCAGCTGACTGGAGCCTCTTGGCCCCCGGAGCAGGAGCCTGAACCCAGCAGAGCACGGGCAAGCTGGGAGGTGTTCTCTCTTGTGGCACACCTCTCATCCCAGCAAGGGGAATTATTTCCCCGTGAATGCTGTCGCAGCCCTGGTGTCGACCCTGATGGGTGCCACACTGGTTTCATTGCTGTCTTTGAACTCTTAATGGGATTCAGGCTCTTGCCTTGGTCGTGCTTTGTAGTGAATGGTACTCTTGGCTTCTCTAGTGTTTGCTGTTAGCTCTGGTTATGTACCTTCCCTGGGAAGACATGAAGAGCTGTCGAGTGTCTTAGACAAGTGATGTGTAGCCCTCTCTTGCTGGTTATGAGTTGATGCCGAAAGGCTAAAACCCCACAAAGACAGCAGTATAATGTCATATGTTCTCTGTGCACGGGTTTGGTTTCATGCTTATTATAATCCACATGAGTCTATGGAATTAATCATAATGCCAGCGCTCCCATCCAGCTGCCTCAAAGCTCTTTTCAGACATTAGTCACATTAGTCTCATAGTCCCTGTCTGAGGTGAGAAAATGCTGGCTGTTATCAGCATCATATGGCTGAGAAAGCTGCCGGTTGGAGGGGAATGCGTAAAAACCCGCTGGTGTCCCGTGCACGGGCTGGGAGTCGAGTCTCTGCCTCCCACTCCTTGCCCGGAGCTTTGCACCAGCCCGGCAAAGGGTGAGCAGCTGGATCCCACCCCCTCCGGCCCCAGCGTGCAGGAGAGGTTTTGATTTGCCTCTGGACTGGGGATCACCGGCCAACTTTGGGGCTGTGGGGGCTGATGAAAGCTCAGCTGCTCCCAGCTGGTTCCCTCCCTTGCCTGGCAAGCACTGCAAATTGCTAACAGCCTGGAGGAAGAAGCAGGAGTCCGGATGTTGTCGCTTCGTGCAGGGATGTGCTAAGAGATGTGAAATCCTCTCTTGGGTTTTCCTCAGTTCCCCTCCTTCCCAAATTTGTTGTCTGCATGATGAGGAGTGACCCCGTGCTCTGTCGTAACAAAGCATGGGATGGGAAACAAACCTTGCTGGGCTCCGGACTGTCACACGAGTCCTCCGTGGCCCCACAACGCACCATGGTCACCAGTGTCTGGCAACACTCTGTTAGTTCGGAGAAAAACATCTCCGCAGTTATGCCATAAGTACAGTTTTTCTTGCCTTTTCTGTACCGAACCGTATTTTGGCACCTAGGGTGACGCTCCAGCTCTCAATATGCGCAGTGTGCGCTGACAAATGTCTCCATGGGGTCGTGTCACCTTGAGGAATGTGCTTTGCTACATGGAGCTGCTCACCCAGCATCGTTCTCCCCGTGAGCTGGGCCCTGGACATTAATCTCGCGGCACTGCCGAGATCTGTATCTGCTGAACGCTGTTTACAAGATTAAAGGGATATTATGAGTAACAAGTTCTATTTAGCTCTTTGATGCTATTTCTGTGCCAAACTATTTGAAGTGGAGCGAAACGGGTCATAAAAGGCTCCAGAAACCAAATATTTATCCAGCCTTTTTGTAGCAGTTGAAATGAGTTAATGACATCAAGCGGGTGTAGGTTGTACCAGACGGAGCGTACCCGGCAGAGACGGGGAAACACTGACGCTGGGGCATCGGAATTGCCTTGTCAGGCTCGTGAAGGGGATGATGCAATGCGATGCATGTAGCACAGCAGGACTAGGGTCCCATGACACGACTATTATTTTCTGTCTTTTGTCCTCTGTGGAGGCTTGGAAAAATGTTTGTAGTGTGGAAAACTAATGCTGTATACGTTTGCTTTCTCTTTCTGTTTCTCCCTATCGCACCCTGTGCCACGGCAGAAACAATCTCAGGTCTGTCCCGCCTGACACGCGCTACCTTCGACTACTTGAGAGTTCAGGGAAAATTAAACTTTTCATAATTTATTTTCCCGCGGTGATCCTTGTACACTTGAGTCGTGAGATTTGATTACATTTACATTTGCATGTTAATAATTCATCAAATTATCCAGCCTCTTAAATCCAGATACGTGGGGCATTATCAGTGAAAATATTCTCCATCTGTACTTGTTTCTGGACATTGGCTGGTTTTAGACATTTTCCCTTCTCCTGCTGCTTTGGGCGTATCTCATGTATCCACAGTGTAGGTAATTACAGCTGGGAATGTTTTCCATTACATTTTTAAATGAAGCTTATATATGTGTAAGTATGTGTATATTCATATACACACAAACATGTATGTATGTTATTTAGGCTATCTGTAAACACCCATAAATTTAGATTTTGTTAAGTCAGAAAGCAGCACAGAGTGGAAACGGGAGGCTCTGAGTTAAATCATGTCAATAATTTTTGATCTCAGTGAACCCAGGGACTCACAAAATAGGAATTTTATAATTAGAAATAATGTTTTGAAATTTTTTGAGAAGCTGCTAGATCATCCTGATAACCTTGGATTTTATTTGAAAAAGGAAGATTAACATCCTGATCACAAGGAATAATTGTTACAATATTTCACACTGCACTGAAGCTTATTGCTGAAATCCTCTGTTTGACACTGGTGAATATTCTGCTATTTTATCATAGGCTGACTTGCATAGGAAATGTAGAATTCTGTCAGGAGTGAAAAGTAAGAGTGGCTTTCATTTTAAAGAAGGAAATAAATAGAAGCAGACATTACTCAAGCTACCTGGGCTTTGCTGGGATGAGGTTTTCATTGTGCCTTTTGAGTACGGCGGAGAAAGACCCGTCAGCAGGTTATTAACCAGTGCATCAGAAAAACGTCGTTACTTTCCCTATAAACTCTATAACCTTCATCGTGATTAACGCTTATCTAGTACTTGATAAAAAATGTCCCAAATTCGACAGTGAAAGGAGAAAACTGTGTTAAAGTTAAGGAAGTTGCTGACAAAGTGGGTCATTAATAATGTTCCGAGGCCTTTGTACAGAGGTGGTTGGGGATAAATTGTCAGTCAGAAGTTTGTAATTTCCTGGGGTTCGTCATATTAATGCAGATCCTTAACCTCCGTGATTGTGTTTGTGAAACATTCGGTTGGGTTTAATTGCCTGCTTTTCTTTTATAAATCTGATCTGATAATGGAAGTTTGAGAGGCAAATTCATTTTGCGGGAATAGATTTTTCTCTATCTTTTTCCATTGTGTGATGAATCCAAAAGGAGGACGATTCAACTGAAGTCACAGCGAGCGTGTTGGGAACTGAAATGTTCTTTTCTACTCTGATGTTGGGCACAGGGCAAGTTCCTGAACAGGAAAAAACCTGTCAACCTCCCTCCTGCACTCTCCGAGTCCGTCTCTAATTGTTACAATGAACATAGCTAACGAAGAACCGGTACCCCCCCGGCCGTTACGGCTTGCCTGCATACCCAGCGCTCTCCCGAAATCCCAGATGCATTGGTTTCCTATAAAATGCAGGACTGGAGCACTATTCTCATATTAACCACAGATGCCTCTCAATATCAGCACTCCACAAATGGACATCATTTGAAAGAAAATGATTATTTTTCTTGGCAGAAAAATAGCTTTTCTTTCTCAGTCGCGATAATGCTTTTTTTTCACGTTGCCTTGATAAGGACAGAGTGAATTTGTAAGGAAAAAGTTACACAAGAAAATAAATGAGGTTTCTCTTTTTTTTTATCTCAATATACATGCTTCCACATCAATGCATAAGTATCCGTTAACTTAACACCTGTTTTTGTTGAAGCATTATTTGACTCTTCTCCAAACATTTCAGTGTCCCCTGGACAGTGATTCTCACTTCTGGAGAGCTGGGGCTCACTGAAAAGTCTGATCTTCAAAGCGTGCCTTGGACGCTTGAGTTTCTGGTTACGGTCCTTCTCCCTGTCTGCTTGCGACTGTTTCTGCATAAGTTTTAGCAGCATCCAAGCATTTTGAATAGCGTACTGATGCTATTTGCATGGCCGTAATTCTAATTATCTCGAGACTGTTCTCTGCCAAGTGTGTATGTTAACAAGTCGCCTCGTCCTACAGCAGTTACTACTGCAGGAAACGGCTCTCCTAATACCTGGAGTGTGTCTCAAAAATTGTTCTGACATAAGATGTCTTTCAATTACAACTATAAATCTTTATTGTAACAGTTCATTTTCTTAATTACAAAATTATAACCACTGCGTTTTTAATGAGGATGGCAGTCAGTCCCTACACTTCAGTGTTTTGCTCCTATGAAGAAAGGCGAACAGGTCTCACTGTTTACACACCGTCCCACCTGCAGGGACACGTGTGGCTTTGCTGTACACGTGCTCTTGTGGTGGGTTGACCCTGGCTGGATGCCGGGTGCTCCCCAAAGCTGCTGTCACCCCCCTCCTCAGCTGCACAGGGGAGAGAAAATATAACAAAAGGCTCATGGGTCGAGATAAGGACAGGGAGATCACTCAGCAATTACTGTCACGGGCAAAAGAGACTTGACTTGGAAAATTAATTTATTGCCAATCAAATCATAGTAGAATAATGAGAACTAAAAGCAAATCTTAAAACACCTTCCCTCCACCCCTTCCTTCTCAGTCTCAACTTCACTCCCCATTTCTCTACTACTTCTCCCTGGGGGCACAGGGGGATGGCAAATGGGGGTTGTGGTCAGTTCATCCTANGACTTGGAAAATTAATTTATTGCCAATCAAATCATAGTAGAATAATGAGAACTAAAAGCAAATCTTAAAACACCTTCCCTCCACCCCTTCCTTCTCAGTCTCAACTTCACTCCCCATTTCTCTACTACTTCTCCCTGGGGGCACAGGGGGATGGTGAATAGGGGTTGTGGTCAGTTCATCCTACAGTGTCTCTGCCGCTCCTTCCTCCTCAGGGGAGGACTCCTCACGCTCCTCCCCTGCTCCAGCGTGGGGTCCTCCATGGGCTGCAGGTGGGTATCTGCTCCACCATGGACCTCCACGGGCTGCAGGGGGACAGCCTGCCTCACCAGAGTCTGCTCCATGGGCTGCAGAGGAATCTCTGCCCTGTGCCTGGAGCACCTCCTCCCCCTCCTTCTCCACTGACCTTGGTGTCTCTCCAGTTGTTGTTGTACATNGTTCCTCTCACATATTCTCTCTCCAGCTGTTGTTGTACATGTTTTTTTTTCCCCTTCTCAGCTCTGTTATCCTAGAGGTGCTACCACCATTGCTGATGGACTCAGCCTTGGCCAGTGGTGGGTCCATCTTGGAGCTCTGTTGGACATGGGGAAAGCTTCTAGCAGCTTCTCAGAGAAGCCACCCTCGTAGCCCCCTGCTACCAAAACCTTGCCACACAAACCTAATACAGCTCTTCTACATGAAACCTGCCATGCCAAACGGTGGAACAGAAAGCAAATTACAAAGTGGAGTTAGCCTGCGTGAAAGCTGTTAACGTCCTCGGAGCTTGGTGTGCTGAGGGTACCTGGCAGTGGAGCACTGGGTTCAGACTCACCTGAGCTCTGACCCCCGCTGTCGAGCCAAGGCTGAAGTTTCCCCATCCCAGTGTCCCAAACCCTGCCAGCCGTACCCAGGGCAGCAGGGAAGTTGCCTCGCACGGGCTCTGTGCTTCCTCAGCCCAGTGAAACCACCTGGAGCCAGTACAGGTAGTTTGACTTTGCTGTCTGCAGGGTGGATGTGCCCCACGGTGTGGTAGGACCCATAAGAGCGTTGTGGTTTTGTGTAAAGGAATGGGATGAGAAGTGCAGTGAGTTTGTGTGTGTATACTTGAGAAGAAAAGGGATAGCAAACTCCCTGCTTCTTTCATTCTGACAACTGGCGATTTTCTGTTCAGCTCTTTCCCAAGATGTTATAAATCCCACCTTCTGCTTTTTCAAATAAAATCCCATTTTTACCTCTAAGGAAAGCCATTTGAAACGCACTTAGCAACCGTCAGAGTCTATTTTTAGCTTCTATCAGGGTGTAATGTACAAAATGTAATAATCTCATGCTTGAAGCTTTTTTCCCTTCTTCCCAGAGATGTGAAATTGTGGCAGTTGAATAGGAGTGAGAAAAACTGTGTATCTCAGCTTTGCCCAGAACTCATTCTCTCTGTTTGCGTCTACATATCTCAAGTTGTTCATGTTCACCTTTAGCAGTATGGTTATTTACGGGCAAACCCAGCCACTGTGAATGTGCTGAACAAGGTAAACTGCGCATATGTATTTAGACTCCTCTCTGACCACGGAGCTTGTTGTCAAGGGTATTTGTAGGACAGGGAACCAAAGAGAGTCGAGAAAAAGAAGGAATAAACACCTCGATGACTTCAAGAAAGGTGGGGGGAACGGAGCGACTGTTTGGCAAATGAAGGGTGACTTCAACCCCTCCTCAGATAGCGGACCTGGAAAACTGGGCTGTTGACCTTAACCTTGGTCCTAAGATCTACTTTCCTTTTATCTACAAGAGCTGCACTCAGACCCTCAGGGCACTTGCTGGAGGTTCCAGGTCTGCAGAAGGTCTCGGGGCGCATGGGGGAAGACGTCTCTTCCGTTAATCTGTCTGTGCTCCCTGAAGCAAAGTAGGAAGGATGATCTTACAGCTGTAAAACTGGGTTGGGACACCGGTGTTCCCAAAGTACTGCTGCAGTATATTGTGTGAGACCTTGGCTAAATCATTAAAGTCATTAACCTTCATGTGATTTAGTTCATCACTTTCAGCTCGTATTTCTATCCTTTTTTCCAACTCTTAGACAAGGCTGTAATAAAGACAAAGTTCATCTGTCACAATGTTCATATGCTTCATGGTCCAGGGGTAAGCTCCTGAGGCTGGTTTGCTGGGGAGCATCTAGCCTTCCTCTTTGGTATTTGGTAATGTCTTAATAAATGAGTCTTTCAAGAGAAGGCTGTTTTGATTTAATGCTAGTGTTTGATGAGCCTGAAAGACTTCACCCAGCTTGATACTCTTTGTTTGTGATGGCACACCTAAGTCATCAGGCACGAAGAAGCTGACCACAGCTGTGGTCCATGCGTACTGATGCATATGGAAATGTCAGGATTTACCCAGTGAAGCTAGTTCAGACTGTGAGCTCCCAGGGCTACAATCAAGACAGAAATGCTAGAGAGGGGAAGCCTACTAAGGTCAAATGGTCCTTTCCCTGGAGCTGTGGGATGGTGGTTCTGTGCTGTGTGTTTCCTATCGCTTCGTTCATTCGAGTTTCGAATGGCAGAAGTGACGGGGCTCCCGTTGCTCCGTTCTGGAGATCAAGCGACCTCCTGTGCCAGATCAGAAATAGACTTTAAATAATTCATTGAATAAAGTCTAGGATTTTTGTAAATGTCTGTCTGATTCTCTTGCTCTCTATTATTCCTGGCTTTCCTACCAACCCATAGAGCACACAGTCACATCCTTCCCGTCATCGCATCTACATTGCCTCCTTTCACTCCAAGATCGTCCTGTTTCTTTGAGCATTAGTTGAATTTTTCCTTTTTCTCTTGAATGAGGGACTTATTTTACCTAATAATAAGACTTTGATTTCCCCATTGGAGTGCGCTTTGCTCTGATCTGAAAGGGGCCATAGACATTAACTTCCTCCTCGTGGAACTCGCCTTACATCTGAAGTCAGCGTGGTAAAGCAAACTGCGTGCTACTGTAAACATCTAGAATCAAGCTCTGTTCTCATTTGTATCCGTGCGATCACGCAGAGTAAAATTCAGCCTGTAGAGCTTAGACATGCGCTTTTAATCCTATGCATTTTGTAAGACTAATAACCTGCTTGGAGGCTTGAGGGCACACAGCCTGATTGGACAGGATAATGTAGGGTAGCAAAGCATGAGGCAGAGTCCTGAAACATAATTCTAGATGGGAGAAAAATATAGGGAATTCGTTAATATTCCTTAATTCCAAGCACTCTTGCAATCATGTTCTCATTACCAAAAGGGATGAATTTGTTTATGCTGTTTAGCTTCAGGCTGGAACAGAACATAAGCTACGTTTCCTTGCAAAGATACATTCCTATTTTATTTGATGGTCTGAAATTAAATCAGAAGGAATGTTATTTAATCAGAGAGGAAAGAAAGAAAGAAAGAAGCTATAAACGAGGCATCCAATAAATCCATGGTTGTCACTACGTGACATGTGAGGTCCCTTGGGAAGTTAGGAACCGTTCGGAGCGCATTGGGCTCGTCCGCTCTTCCTGCGTGGCACAGGCTGCAGCCCCTCAGACAGAATTCCTCAATAGCCTCGCACATACGCTCCCCGCCTCGGGGAGATGCAAACCTGGATTCTTTCCTTTTCCTTGTTCTAAACTGGAACAATTGAAGTGACTTATTTCCATTGCAGTTCTACTGCCTGTCTCACTTGTGGGGAAGTTAGGCCAGATTGATAGCCGGCTAAGCAGGAGTAACACGCAGCTGCCTTTGAGCATCCACAAAACCTCCTGTGAGCTCCAGTTATCTCCACTGGATAAAACAGTTACTCTGGGATGAATTTGCAAGTCGTTAGTTAACTTGCAAGCTTTTCTCTTTATTGCAGAGATCAAAACCAAAGAGGTGCGTGCATTGATAAATAGTGAAGTCCCGGCGGTGGTACCAGTCAGAATGTTTCTTGCTCTGTGTCTGCATTAGGCTTGTTTTTTCTTTTGAAAATTACTCTCTTTTGGTTGGGTATTTTTTTTTTTTTTGGTAATATAACCTTACTAGTTTGTGTGGATTATAGCATTCCTGGTGGGTGTGTGTATACAGGAGAAAAAGAAGCTGGAGTCAAACCCAGAGCCCTTTAAGTAACAAAACAAAAACAGCAACACAAAAGTAGAATTGCGCTGTAGCTCGTTTAAGCCTCACTGAAATTTCCATTGTGCAAGCATTTAAATGTTGTAGTTACTGTGGCACATCTCATTTTACTTTATTCCCTGGTGGATGTTTCCCTGAGAATTTGGTACAGATGCTGAACAATAAAGCCTGTTGCAAATTGCTTTCCAACTGCTAGGTAATTACAGCAGATTTTATGCTAAATGTAAAGAATGTACTGCTATTTTTTAATAAAGGGAACATCTTTTCTTATCTGATGCTTTAATACTGTCTCATTTGTCTTACTTTCCAGCTGAAGGATAACTTCCCGTTGCTCACACCCAGGCGGAGCTGCTGGCATGCCTGCCTTTCCATATTCTTCCCCAGAACCTGCGTGTTCCAACCATCCGCTGGAAGTTCAGACCCTTTGTGTATTTAGTAAGTAACTTTAAATATTTATTATGACTATGCTGAGGCCACAGAGCGTGTTTCTATCTGTACTTGCTAGCAAATCAGACAGAATATTTGGTTTCAGCAGGCTTCAAGGATTAACTTCATGTTTTGTCACATTTGTCAGTGTTTACTAACATGACCGGTGATATCATAATCTCTCATATACCAGGCAGAGTAAATATGAAGCTCGTCATCCCTTCTTAGAGGAAGGTTTTTCTCATTGCTTCTGTACACAAATGAGCATCTTGTGCCGCAGGCAGAGCGTCGGTGATTCCTCTGCGGCGCAAAGCAGACGAGCTGGGATGGGTGGGATTCATTTGGGTGGGGTATGGGGGACCCTGCTTCTCGAGATGCTGAGAAACGCGACATCAGGAGGTTTGTCGTGCTGGAAGGCACCGCAGCCATCGAGAGCGTGGAGAGAAACGTCCTCCCGTCCCTGCCTCCGGTGTCTCGGTCAGTGCAACCTGGGGGAGCGCAGGGATGTGTGCGTGAGCTGAACCCTTTTTGAAACCAAGCGGGAAGTTGGTTCCTGGAGAAGGGGAACTGCCAGTGTGTCCGTGCCTACGGGCCTGGGCTTGCTGGATTGATGTGAGCAAGGGAGGAGCAGTGTGAGCAAGCTCCAGGATTCACTGTAGGAATAACTGCTTCTCCAGGGCCTGCTAATCAAACTCTCCATCCATTAGCAATGCTTTGTACCGCTTTCCTAGCGAGGACCTATGTTTTGTCATGGCAGAGATGACAAAATGTTACCGAGCTTGGCACGAGGCCAAGGGAGGGATGCTGCTGCTGTTTTTTGTTCGGTGGACAGCCGTGTAACCTCGATTTCCTCCTGCCACCCCCAGATTATTCTGAGGAGAATATTACGGAGAGCACAGCCCCCCCAGGCCGGGGAGAGGACGTGGCGTGTTAATAGGTTGATGTACTAATCGCTTCGAGGGCAGTGGAACACGATAGCTCGAGAGACTCTATTACTGAGCCACGGAAAGCAGCGTTGCTGTTCTGCTCTGGGTTATTTCATCAAGTCAGGAGCTACGTGCTCAGCCCTGGGCTCGTGGAAACCGCCCGTGTATCTGCTGGGCTGGAGCAAGACTTGAGACCCTTGGTTGCTGCTGTCAGCCCAGGGCAGGGAGCGCAGGGACAGGAGCTGTGCTGGGGGGATGCGGCTCCGCAGCCCGGGAGCACCAGGAGCTGCTGCAGCGGTGCTGGAGTCTCCAGCTCGCTCCCACCAGCAGCGGGGCTGGGAGCGCTTCCACCCACTGCTTGGCCTTTGCATTGCAAATGGCAAGGGTTTGGGGCTGTAATCATCTGCGCTTGCAAATTTGCACCTGGGATCTATTGTAAGCATGCAACAGAAATGTATTTTAAAAATGTGTCAGTCATTAGAATCTAAAAACTGATCTGAGCCCACACAGGGAGCAAGTGTATAAGAGTGAATCAGAGTAACATATTGATTAAATGTAGTATCTGAGTGGAGTTACTGCATTTGAGAGCATGGCAACCCCTGAACTGATGGAAAAAACAGGAGACAAAATCAATCCCAAGATCTAGGAATGTGCATTTCTAAACTGCATGGAATCAAGAAAACCTAATTTAAAGATGTTTCCCAAGAGAAGGTGCAAGCGTGAAACAAAATATTTAACATTTCTGTGAAGAAGGAAAATAATTGTGGAGAGGCCATCGAGGCAAACGTATAAGATGATGTTCACAGTTCTTTCAGGAAAAAAAAAATTGAAACTAATTTAAACAAATTAACCTTGCCAGTAAACCAGAATTTGGTGTTTAATTCTGTGCAATTACTTTGACATCTAGTCTGATAATGGAGAAAGATTATAAGAATATGAAAAAGTAAAGGTAGTCAAGGGTAAAATTAGGAGCATGTTCATGCATTTCTGTGTGCAGAAGTACTAAAACCTGAAGCTGTAGCACCGGAAAATGGAACTTTGATAGAAGTCTCTAAACGCCATCAAGGCTGGTCACTGAGAGAACTCACAGGAGCTGGAAAAGCCCTGGGCAAATCTTTGGAAAAATCCGATTATCGTTTGAAAACTTAAACAGGCAACTCTCTTAGAAGTAAAAGAAACATGTTCTCTAGCCGCTGCCATCAGGAGTGTCCTGTGGCCGGTGGGATGGCACCAGGAACGGGCCAGGCACGCTCCCCACGGGCGCTCTGCCCGCCGTCACGCGGAGGCACCGCCGGACCTGGGATGTTTCCTGAGCTGCCCAGCACTTTCTGTGGTGGTTTTAGTTGCCTGCTGCAAGTACCTTTCCAGTGGCTTCCTGACAAGAAGTGGGATGGTGTACGGGATTTGTTTAATAACTGGTTAGCTATTCTTAGAAAGAGCTGCGTGCTGGCAAAATGTACGGCGGTGACAGTCCTTGGTGCTAGAATCTGTCTGCAATAAAAGCTCACGCAGAAGGGCTGGGTGAAAACTGCTTTCAGGTCTCTGTTTTAAACCAAATCTACTTTGTTGCTGTTTATGACCTTTTTTTATCTATTTCCCATTAACTTTTATAGGACTGATTGATGGGAGTGCAGAAACAGAGGCACAAACACCGCGGTGTGATTAGTGCAGGGGTTTCAAGCTCTGGTTATTCTGCCCAGGCAGAGGAGCACCACCAGATTACTCATGGGGCAGGTTCTCCCTGGAGGTCCCTGGGTGTCCTACAGCAGACCTCAGAGTTTGGGAATCCCGAGGCCCATCGGCATCCTCGGATGTGACAAGCAGCCCTGGTAGGCAGCCAGAGGTTTGACCTGTTTCCCTGCCCGGTGCTGGCAGAGGCAGCAGATAAGATTAAATAAGACAAGAAGAGATGCGATAAGATGAGGTGAGATGGGATGAGACAAGGGAGAGCAGTCCTGCGTTCCCACCAGGTGACACGTTCGAAGCAAATACCCACGTGGCTCAGGAGGCAACAGAAACCCCATCCAGATACCTTCTGACTTCCAGTAACGCTGCTGAGTAGTTGAAATGTGCAATTTAACATATGGCTAATAAACTACTAATTAAAACAAATAGGAAACAGTCAACTAATCAAATCTCCTTCTTGCCATATGGCAAAAATCCCTGGCAGCCTCCGAGAGAGGAGTCGCCCAGCCCGGGGTATGAGCAGGGACCCAGTGACTCAGCGGGGGATTAGGTGAAGCAGGGAATTCAGGATGATTACTCATCTAGTTGTCAAACACCAAAATCTCCTTGTCTCTATTGCTTTGGTTGCCACAAGGCTTTACCACCTCCCATCGTTTTCCCTCGCGTGACCGGCAGGACAGATCTGCAGCCTGGACCTGCTGCTTTCCCCAGCTCCCAGCACCCACTTGCAAGCGGGAGGAGAAGGGCGAGGGAAGCGGACGGAGCATTTGACGTGCTGCAGTGGCAGCCGAGATGTTCTGCACTGCATCATCTTTCGAGGTGCTTTCACCTGCATCCCGGCTACGGAGAGGAGTGTCTGAGAAGAGTCTTGTAAACGCTTGCGTAAATACCTGGGAGCAGTCAGTCGGGAAGCGAGTGGATGGAGGTGCCAGGCATCCCACCGGAGTCACAGGTTTATAATGAGAGGACTGTTACTGGGAAGAGCTTGACAGCAATTCACAGGCAAGGATTTGCCTGCTGGATGTTTTGATTTTGCATGTGTGTGGCAGGAGAGCAGCCAGGTTGGGGATAATTTACAAGCAGCAAAAAGGCCTCTGAATGATTCAGCAAGAATTAGCTCTGCTCCACGCGCGGTTTTGATAGCAAGTGTGAGTGGGAAAGGCATCAGCTCTAGAGCTGAGAGGGTATTGAAGTCTCTCTGACCTATTGCATTTTGGCATTTCCATCTAGTTATTGTGGTGACATTGCGATACGGCTTTTTAGTATCAAGAGCAGTATATAATGAGAGTGTGTAGTGTTTTACATATGGTAAGAGATGATAGACAGACTGTCCTATAGGGAGAGAAGGTTGGTTAATTAAGCAACATCTTAGTCAATGATATGAATTAAGAGCAAAACAGGATGTTTGCCCTGTCTCTGTTATTAACTTACTTCATCTGTGTAACAGCGGCAGCAGCTGGATGACTCACAGCCTTTACCGAGGCACAAGGTACTGTGGTCACGTAGGCTCGGGAGCAGAAGAGCACCTTGAACCCCCACAGCCAATCCCTTAGGTTAGCACCGTAGTCAGCGGATCATTTTCTGCATGTTTGTACCCCAGAAATTTAATTTGAAACCATTTGCAACAGATGAGCTTTAAACTGGCACGATAAGAGACAATATAGATAGTAAATCCTCCTATGAGTCATGAAAGCTGCGTGTCCCTTTCTAAATTTATGCGTTCCTATGGAAGGTATCTTTTATCCTCTCTTGAATAGTACTTTCTAGCTCTTAAATGGAATCATCATTTATAAAGAAGCTGTAACTGGATTTTTTCACACCTTTTACCCTTGTCTTGGTTCAGATTTAAGTCCTGTCACAGGGGATATGAACGCAATGTAAAACTCAGCCTTAACAGATCACAGCCGTGAGATGTAGGAAAGGTCATTTTCTATGCGGATGTGAGGTCAAAGGTGCCCAGAACATGGATGGTGGGAAAGATTTCTGCAGTGAGAACTCATTACAGAGTTTTATTTGACTTCTTTTTGCAGATGGCTAGTAGGAGACAAAGCTTGATATTCTTCATGAAGTGACAGAATTATAGCAAAATGTAACAAAAGTGACTTAACTGCCGCAGGGAAACGCTGGGCTGAATCCATCAAGACCCTCAGTGTCCCAGTCGCCATCCAGCAAAGCACTTAAGCACCTGCTTTACTGTAAGCACCGTTTAAATCAATGCTGATTTGCTTTGCTGAATCAGGAGCAGAGCTCAGTATAGTTCAGGAGTCTGTCTGCGTGCCCCTCATTTTCATCTGCACAGCGGCTCCCTTCCACTTTTAAATCCTCTCCTCCTGAACTGTGAGACTTTTGCAGCAGAGAATATCTCTTAGCAACTATCGACAACATCCGTAGCAGCCTGGTACTGGAGAAAAAGCGTAAACAAAGCCACCTAACAAATACTTATAATAAAAAGAGGTCACCAAACTTGATAGTTTTTCCAAACTAAGCAAATTGGTCATGAGCCCATTCTAGTTATGGCTTATCTACAAGTAGATGGGTGCTTTGCCTTTTGCTGCTGAACAGCCAGCACCACGGTGATCACAACGTTCCCTTCTTGCCTTAAAAGCTGTTAATGAACCCCAGACCTCCTACGGCCTATCTCGCATGTGTTTACTAGTGCATTCCGCCTTGCTTCTCCCACTGGACAGTCAGGTGCCCAGAGCTCTGGCAAGACTTCTGGAATGAGCAGCTTTCTCTTACATACAGCTATAAATAACGGTGCTGGTCTATGAGGGATGGGTTCTATAGGAAAGGGACTTCCCCCCATTCATCGGTTGTGTAGGCTTTATGAAAACACTGTGCAATCACATAGATAGATAGATAGGTAGGTGCGTATCATGCACATGCTTTCCTTCAAGGAACGTGAAACCATGGAAGGGTAATGTAGTCACGTTAAATAAGTCTTATTCCCCAGGAATGGACTTTCTGTGGCTGGAACTTGAGCTTTCACTGGCATCCAAAACTTAGCTGCTATCTCTTCTTCCCAAGCTCTAAGAGTAGCCAAATGCTTAAACCTCCGCCATATGCTCTCTTTTAGAGTTTACTTTTGGACAGAAGTCAGGTCCCTAGCGCTTGCCTTCTAAGCGGGCCAGACAACCATGGAGACGACAGGATGCCGTTGCAGGCAGGGCTGCCCTCCCAAAGGAGCCACAGGAGATTTAATTTTCCTCCCGAGGGTGCGTCGCAGCCCTTGGAGGGATGAGACACGCTTGTTTTTCACTTAGAGCAGGGTTAGCACCAGGCACGCTACCTGGAGCACATGACGTATAGCACTGACTATCTGGTTTGACACACAGATATTTCCACCTCCCGTCGTGTACAAAAGACCCCGCCGCTGAACTGCGATGTGCTGCCTCTTCCCTCCGATGCACGCGGGGGCACGCTCTGCCGACGACAGTGTGCTCTGGGGGAAAGTATCTGCCAGACTTGCCTTCGCTTAAGCCAGTGCTAGCACTGAGTTCAGAGAAGTCACCCAGCAGGAGCCTGCATCCATTTTTGCAGCAGCTCCCAGCTCTGTTCACAAGCCACAGGAGCTTCGGGAATCCTCAGCAACCGCCTCGCTCCCCCGTCCCTGCGGTCTGAAGTCTGACCGGGGGCTGAGGCTTGAGCTTTGGTGCTCTGGGAGCTGCCTCTCCTCCCCGACCCCCCCCACGCTGTCAGCGCGTTCACTCGTGGCAGTGGACCTCGTGCCGCTGCTCCCACCCTCGCCAGGAGGGAATCGCTGTATTGACAACAGGTCTCTGCTCATGCTCCCCGAGGAGCATCCTGCATCCGAAAGGAAAGCAGCGTGACTCAGGCAGATCGGGAGCTGAGAATGTGCACAGGTATTGAATTTGCCACAGATCTGCGTTAGAAACAACATAATCCTGAGTGATTTGTCATGGGAGTGCCTGCTCCGAGCTGTACGTAACCCTCATTTTCTGGACATGCCTCCGCGCCCTCCCCAGCTCGCCCTGCCCAACTTCAGGCCACACCTTTTGTTTTATGGGTTTGTTTTTTCCTCCCTGCTTTTTAAGGGATCCCACACACATTAGTTCCTCACCAGAGTTCAGACTGCTCGTCATCAGCCCTCTGAGATTAATTAGAGACCGATGAAGAGTCAGTCATTTTACTTCAACCATTTCTAAGGCATTACAGAGTCCTCAGCTGGTGTCTAAATGCTTCTCTCTTAGTCCTGCCCCAAAGTGCTGACAATTACGTCTGTCTGGGAAATGTCCATGGCAGCACGATGCTTTATGTGGTTCAGCTCCTTGGGTTTGTAGCTAAGACTCTGGAAGATTTGCTAAAACGTTTGGCTCGTTGTTCTTTCCCTGTGCAAGTTACTGTAGAAGGAGCCTGGGTGAGCGTACGGGGGCTCCGCCGACACATTCGTTTTGCATTTCAACCATATAAAGATAGATAGTTGGGAGGGGAAAAAATGCTGGTGAATGTGAAAACATGTGGCCGCAGGACTCCAGACTCATCTAGTGTTCTTTTGCAAGCATCGCTGCGCTCTGAGGCTTGAAGGGAAGATTTGAAGAATGACAATGAGGTCACTTTTTCAGATATTCACAGACTGCTCTTCAATGTTTGATGAGCAGCATGGGGCTCTTGATGGAAAATGACTATAGAGTTTTACAGGGTGGGTCTTTTTATTATGTTGCTTTAATTTGTGTTTATTCCAGACTCAAAAGGTGTTTGCAGAGCTGAATTTGGCTTTCTGAAAGCCCGTTTCCACAAAAGCGAGACTGTATGATACGAGCCTGTCCTTGCCTTACTCTTCCCGGGGGTGCCTGGTGTGCCCTGAGCGATAGCACCCCGTGTTCCCAGTGGTGCTAAAGTCATCAGGTGCCGGTGGAGAGTTTGTCTTGTGCCTTGTCCGTGATTTAGTAAAAATACCCATGCATAAAATATTTATGAAATCCAAATGAAGATTTAGGCCCTTAAATATCAGACTGTGTAACGATGCGTTTATCGGTATTGTGGAGTGCTCCGTTCTGCCCAGCCTAGCTCGGGTTTTCTGCTACCTTCCTCTTCCTCCATCCCAGGCTGCTTTTTCCCCCCCTCCCGGTGGCTGGGCCATTTGTGATGGTGTTTCTGGGAGCTGTGAACATCCCACAGACCATCTACCCCCCAGCCCTGGGGAGGGAGCTGCTGGGTGAGGGGTTTCACCCCGCTGGGCCCAGGGTGTGAGCGTGCCGTTGCACGACGGCTGCGGGAAACCATCGTGCTGTACAGCTGTGGGAAACTCCGCTGCCTGTTATTTGAAGTTCTCCGGGTTTCTTTCATTATACCTGTGTTTTATTCCGGTTGGCAAACACGGGTTTCACACAAAGTGGCATTCATTCCGGAGTCTTAACCTGATCCCTGCTGGGTTCAAAATTGACAAAACTCTACCTGACTATTAGCAAGGTACATAATTCAGCAGCTAAATATAGAACTGACAAAGGCTCTCCCTGAAATAGTACCAGCATGGGGATAAAATCAATGTCATTTCTTACACGGTTCCTTGACAGGCATTTGCTAGAAGAGTCTTATCTGCGCCTGTCAGTGATTCTCAGATACTTCTTGACTCCCGTTAGAAAGCGCGGAGCCATCGTCGGTGCCTAACGCAGAGAAGAACGGAATCCCTGCCTGACCCCTCCCTGGAAAAGCGCCTTCTCCCTCCCTTCAGGCTTCGAATGTCTTCTCCCACATGAGATTGTGGTTTTGAGATTTGCAGTGGTGCAGCTTGGGTTGCTATTTTTCCCTAAATTATATTGTTTCCTTGTGTACTTTTTACTAAAGGTATTTGCTTCTATCTGGTTAGGCGCAGCATCCTTTTGGCATTTCAGAAGAGGTGGGCAGGATGAATTATTCATTTTAAAAGTGTGTGACATTATGATGGAGCTTCAGCAAAGTACATTTAAACATTACAAAATAGGATGAATCAGTTTAAACTCATCTGAGCTTATCATATATCAGATAAAATGCCTGATATAAAGGCTAAAAAGGAAGAAAAAAAAAAAGCTTTTCTCAAACCATTTCTAAATCAGACACCAAAACCACACCAAAGATGAAAGAGAGTTTATTTTCAGATCTTTTAATGCCAAGAGGTTTAGGGAAAATTGATGAAAATACAGGTTTACTACCCCCACACACACCTTTGCTAAAAAGTGATACAACTCTTGGAACTGTGCTGCTGTACATCCCTGAAAGTACCATCGGGGAAGGTGGGGACAGACCCCTGAGGCTGCTGTGTGGCCAAGGACCTGAGGACACGGGTTCCTCAGGAGAACTCATGTGATGAAGAAGAAAAGGAAAGAAAAAGAAAGAAAAGGAAAGGCTCTGGCCAGAGCCCAAAGAATAAGTTGTAAAAGGCAGCAGAAGGGACCTCATGGAGGTGCTTCAGGAGGCACCTTGGGCTTGTGTCTGCTCAGTCTCCTTTATTCTGAAGGGGTGGGTTGTTTTCTGAAAACACGAATATTAGTGTTTTTCTAATCCTTCTGCAAAGTCTTTTTCTATGTGGGTCAAATAAGATGGACCCCTTAACCTGTAAAATGGATGTCTCGCAGTGTAAAGCATTGGGAATAGGATGTTTAGGCTCAATTTATTACAGCCTTTGTTATTTTTGTGACAATTCTGTGTCCAAAAAAGTCAAATTCTGGGGGAAAATCCTTTCTAACTAGTCCTTTAAGCAGAATTTCCGCTTATCTTTGTGCTTTTAAATATTACTCTCTTGCTAATCGTTGTTGGGCTTCCTGCGGGGGCATCAGGGTGCCCCAAGGCTGCTGTTACGCTCAGTCCTAGCTGGACTTAGCCTAACAGGAGCTTCCTCGCCAAGGCTCCTGCTCACACCTGGCAAGTTGTGAGGACTGCATCGCAATTCCTCCCTGTTTCGGGAAGGCCAGGCTGTGATTCAGCTGGAGCCTTCCTGCACATTTTCTCGTTTCGATTTCTCGTGATGTTAAAATATCAAGGCTCTTGTCAAACTGCTCCATCATCTCGGCCGCACGCCAGCTGAGAAATGGAGCTGGAAGGCTGCGGAGCCATTCGGCCGCCGTCCCAAGGCAGCACTCCTGTGATGCTTGTCCTTCCTCTGTGCTGGTTTAAGAGTCTATCCAAATATTTATGCCATGCTGACTTTTTTACTATCCAAGACTAAGGTCTTTCCAGCCTAATGCTGAACTTAAAATCCTTTTCCCAGTGATAGCTTTACTGCAGGAACAACGCAGAAGCTGTAGCAAGCGCTGAAAACACGTGCTTTCGGTTTCCTACACAATTAACGTTGCTGTTCTGCTTCACCAAAATCCCCTGAAAGACTCTCTTAAAGCTGCATGATGATAAGATGTAAACCCAAGGTTCTGACCCCTTGCCGTCATTAGGATGAGAGGGAATATAAACCCAGAGCACTCTGGGGAGCAGCCGCTCCGGAAATCCGTCTGGTTCAGCATCCTGTCATTCACCGTGACAAATGTGAATTGCTTCTGAAAAAAAGAGACCCTGAGCGGGCAGTGAGGGGCAAACCTGCCACCAAGGACATTGCTCTATGAATTCTCAAGAATTACAACCTTTTCTAAATTCACGTTGTATTATTTTTGACCATCGGTTCCAGGTTTTGAATAGAAATGTTCGTTCTTTCTGAAAAGGAAACTGAACTCTTACTCCCAGTGATGTGTTGTGGCATTGAGTCCCCGAGGTTAATTATGTGAAGATGTATCCATTGATCTGTTTGTTGAATTTATCGCTTTTGAAACCTTTCAGCCCCCAGCCCTCTTGTGTCTTTAAGACCAATGGGTGTTACACGTTCCTCATCTATTGCTCTTTACCATGCATTACAGAGGCACTTTTTAAGAATACAGAAATATTGCAATCAAATCAGATTTAGACTTCTGTAATTGCATTCTGCCAAGCTAAATTTCCTTGCAATTTCAATTGGATGCAGTGTTATTCATTAGGTGAGGTCCTAATCTGCTGTACCGTGTTGCTGTGCAACAACTGCTACAATTAATCCCCTGGGTCAGGAAACTGATATAGTCCTCCTGTATATTTGTAATTTGTAAAGTGGTAATGGTTTTGGGTTGGGTGTTTTTTTTTTTGTTTTTTTTCAAGGAATATTACTTAATATTTAATAACAGTAATACTAATGGACTCTGCGTTTTCTGCAATTAAACACTTGGAAGGGTGAATTGTAAACTCTGCATTCAGCTATTGAAGTATGGCAATTTTTGAGAGACTTTGTACTTCGGGACGTGGATAGAAAAGTAGGGTAATACGATTCCTATGCAATTATGCATTGCATCCACATACTGCAGCTGCTAAAAGCATTTATCATAATTAACGTAACCACACTGATTATCAAAGGATGTTTGTATAATGATTGATTTGTCACTTGTTGTAAAGCCGTGCAGGACATCAGAGCAGAAATTACACCGATTTACTGTAACAGTATAAGCTTTCAAGTGAAGCCATTCCTTAGGGGGGGATCTGGGGCTCTGCTGCTCACTCCTTTGCTCTCTAGGTCCCTCAGAATCATTTCTATGTGATAAAATAGAATTAGGAGAATTACTGCTAATAGTAGGCTTGAATGAAGGGACAACACTGCCAGAGATACTTCCCATCTTACAAGAAAACAAAGATCTTTTTCTTCTCATCAGAGCAAAAGAGAAACAGCAAATTGCATTCAGCCTGTAACGAGACCTCCAGGAGGGTTTGAAGTCCCCAGGCAGCTTTCCACCATCACCTTCCATTATTGCCTTTCCTATTTTTAGTTGAATTTCCAGGTTTTCCCAAGCCAATTCTTTTCAGCCATTCAACGTTTCTCCCATGTCAGAGGGAAGGATCGCTTTACACGGTGTTGCCATGGAAACACCTGCTGGATCCGGGATGGAGATGGGAGAGGAGCAGGGCGAGGGAAGGGAACGGGCAAGAGATGGTGAAGCGAAGGTGCAGAAGCCCCGTCGGGTTTCTCCCCTTGGCAGGGCAGCTCGTGGCAGCAAACCCAGGTTTTTTGCATTTATTTGCCCAGTTCAGCACTTTGTGTCAGAACCAGGGAATTTGGCACACCGCTGCACAGGCAGTCAGGGAAAAAGGACAGATGTTATCCCTGGTAATTTCATACGCCTCCTGCAAAGTCAGTATCCTGTTTTTCCATGGAAATCCACTCCCAACGTGCTCGACCCCTTGCCCCTTTCCTTGGGCCACCGACGCTCTCCGCAGCCCCCACACGGTCCTTCCTCGCGGGTTGTCTTGGCAACACCCGACATCCGCAGCGAGGACAAGGCAGCAGCCAGGCAACGTGCAGAGGTTTCCTAGAGTGGTACTTTGCGCCCAGACCATGGCTAAGAGGTATTTTTGTAGGGGGGAAAACTAACATCAGTTATCACGGTGACAGCACAGGAGGCATATCTTTAATTTTGAGCGTGCACATTTTACATTGCTGACTCCGAAACCGATGCTCCGTTCCTCCATATGACAACCTGATCCAGGGCTTCCTCGAGTCAGCAGGAGTCTTTCTGTTTTCCTGAGCGATCTTTGGCTCAAGCGTTGCCATAAAAGCTTTGGAATCAAAGCACACGTTGTGCAGAAAGTCGGACAGGTATAAAGAGCATCTGTTGTGTTGAGTCATTGGAGTTTGTGCCATGCTTTAGACCACTTGTGGATAAGCTCTCAGCTTTCTGCCATGCATATACTGGTTTAAACTAAGCTTAACGGCTGCCCTTCTAATTTTAAGCAGAGGGGAAAATATTACCTACATTTATGCTTCTCCAGCATTGTGGGCTTCACAGAGGTTGTGGGAGTGTAAGTGCTGAACAGGGCAGAGTTTAAGGGGGGGTCTAAGATGATGAACTCACTACTGGGTGCTTCTGCAGCCTTTGCAGGACGTTGGGATGTCAGTAAAGAGATCAAAAGGCACTGGATAATTGTTAGGGGTATGTCTGTGGATGGGTAGTTACAGGGATGACTTCAAACGACTAGAAGTCTTAGATGTCTTAAGACCCATCTGTAAGATCATGTCTGTGTGGCTTGAATTTTCTCTTTTCTCATCATATTCAGAAATTTAACCTTGCGCTTCTCGGGTAGAAGTACTGACCTGCCACTAGATAATGGCCAGAATAGGATGAAGGCCTGTAAGTCTCCCTGAGGATGGACCTGCTTCTCCAGGCAGGCCGTGCTCGTGCTTGCTGGCAAGAGCGGCACTACCTTGGGAGCCAAAGCAGCCTTTTCCTTCGGAGTCTGGCTGTCCACTTGGGTTACCCACAGCGAACGAGAGCTGGGTAGCTCTGAAATCAGTTATCCACAAGAAATAAAATCCTCCGAGGACCTGGATTTGAAAACTGACTCTCTGTCATTGTTCCAAACTACCTGCTAAGTGCTCAGAGAAGTATTGCAAGAAGCTGAGCGCTGAGTCTGCGTATCCTGACTTTCCCCTGTATTTTCTGGTCATCCGTTATCCTGCTTTGATCCCTTCTGGTGTTACATTTTCCCCATCGCTAGGTTTGCCTCTCTGCTGGGAACCTGAAATTGTGTGTTCATCTATAGGGTTCAATTTGCCTTTTATGCCTCCTGCAAATCTTATTAAGTCCTGTTGTATTAAATGGGAGAAGCATGCAGTTAAGTCTGTGGTTTTCAAAATGCATTAGACTTCTTTTCAAGTATGCAAAGTGTAAATGGATTTTGTGCTTTGGGAATGTAGCAGTGTGTTTACAATTTTGGTTAGATAAAAGGATGCTGAGATGGCCTTTAACATTGATTTCGTGTTACATTTTTCTCGGCTTTAATACAGCCTTAGAGGTCCTTTTAGCATTTTGATTTACAGAATAAATCAGAAAATGAGTTTTATTTTATTTATCAGTCAGTAATGTGCTTTTCTTCCTGTTCTTCCTCAGTGCGGTTAGCCCTGAAAATAGTAGCCTGGGTAATCTCATTAGGTCAGGCTTTCTTCTTGCAAAGTTTCTAAAGTAGGATGGTTTGAAGCACTGAGAAACAAACTTCTTCCACTATTCCGGTATTTTTCTTGTGAATCCAACTCAAACCAAGCAGTTTAGTGAGCCATGAAAAGTATATATTAAGCTTAAGCCTTTTTGAACCTGAAAAGAATGTTTTCTGAGTGATGTCGATTAAGTACCAGGAGAATCTGAGCTCTCTCTGGGTTGGTCATGTCATTGTGGTACACACCTGGGCAGCTCACTTCATCTTCCCATGCTGTAGCATCCTCAGCTGTAAAAGCAGAGGCTGATGGTATCTATTCATCTTGCAGAGGCAGTTACAAGGTTATGTTTGGTATAACAGCTCACAAATAAACTGAAATATTATGGTGAAAGTGGCAATCAAAGTGCTATGCTTAACCGTATGGTGATTTGTCCAGGGAGGTTGACAAAAACAGTGGCAAAAAATAAAAATCTCCCTTGGGTGAATGGGGAATATCTGTGTATTATCGATCCTTTGAGGTGACTATAGAGTCATGGGCTTGCTCTTGCAGGAAAGATGGGCCAGAGAAACAGGCCTGGAGTTTTGACTTTTTCAAGCGCCTTCATTATCAAAATCTAAATTTAATTCCAGTTATGATTACTTTGAGAGTGATGCTAAGTCCTATATTACTTGACCTACTTCAAAACTGTATGGAGAAACGCACCCACCAAATTGACCTTCCTTTTGTCATTTCACATCTCGGATGTCACTGTAGAAAACTTGGCATTAATTTTTCAACAGGGAGAGGGAGAATGGGGTAGACACGGTAATTTGCAGGTAACAGGATGCGTGTTCTTATTGATCAGTAAAGGGATGTGTTGTGCCTGAGAGACGGTGAATCTCCTGTTTGTCCTCTCTGTCTGTCTGTCTGTCTGCTGATCTGGTGCAGAAGGTCCTTGATGAACTCTTGGGTTTGTGCTGGTTTAACTCTGTAGCACGAGGATGGCATTAAGCTGGGATCATGCAGCGTATATCGGATCTGATGCTTTCTAGCAAATGTGCGACTATAAGGAGGAGGGGCAAGAATTGGGGATTTCGGCAGGAAACAAATCAAAGCACTCAGTGTCTTAATCAGGAGAGGGTGAAATATTGGGGCGGTTCCACTCCAGACCTCGTTTACTGATGCTGTGGACAGAGCTATGGTGGATTCCTTGCAGTGCAGAGATCCCTAAGCAGGTTTGGTGCTGGCAAATTGGGATGTACCAGAAAGAGCCCGGCTGCCACAGCACAGGGCTCAGTTTAGAGTCATTTCACCCGCTGCAAAGCCCCGTGCTGGGCTGTGGGCTGCAGTGCCTTCAGTGCTTCTGGTTCCTAAGCTAGGTTGATTAAAGCCAACCATCCCGGCACCCCGCCTGCCTTCCCGTCGCTGGGCTGATGGTTGAAAGGTTGTAGGTAGGGATAAATCGCATTGCATTCCCTTTAAGGCTCCTTCTTTCCCCCCCTACCAAGTCAGAACAGCATAAAGGCACATCAGCAAGAGCGAGTCTTGCCCCTTCCCTGAGTGTGTTTCTAAAAGAGGAGTCTCAGCCTTTGCAAGGTTTTTTGTGGCCTGTCTGTCTGTCTGTCTGTGTTGTTACACTGCTTTGGACCTCCTTAGACTTCCACGGCTGGTGAGGATTTTTTGAGATGTTGGATTTCATCCAAGCAGTACGAATTCAGGACAGAATGGGCAGCCCCTGCCCTGAGAAGTCAGCTTCTGCTTGGGCAGCAGGAAAGGGAAGTAAGCAATGTTTCCTGTTCTGCAATTTAGTATTTGGACAAAATGTGGACACAGCTTCTGATTAAATTCCATTTATAATTATAGATAGGAAAAAATTGCCAAGGCCTGTATTACCCAAAGAAATTTCAGAATGAAATGTTTGGTGCTCAGTTGACAAGGGTATGGTTTTGACTTCAGGGGAAAAGAAAAACTGGAGGAAAGGATGCTATCTGGAGAAAAAGCAAATTTCCTGAAGTTTTATCATTTTTTCCATAATATTGACAGAATAGTGCCGTTTTGTCACAGCAAAGGACATATTGACCTAGCGTTTGTAACGTATTCTCTTAGGCCAAGTCTCAAATCCTTTCTCTTGTGTCTGAATTACAAGTAACTGGCTCAGCCGCTGAGTCCAATCAGAGAGAAAAAACGTTAAATCTGAAGCAGCTCTTAGCTTCTCAAGCCAGGAAAATATCCATGTTTTATTCATAGAAGAATACTAGTCAACATCCTCTGGTTCCCTGGATACAACCGTGAGTCTATAAATAGCCGCGCAGTGACACAGCAAACCGGCGCGGGGACGGCGGCAGCGGCACAGCACCCCGGACAGGCAGCACCCCGGGGTCTTGTCCGACCTGGCTCCTCGCTCGAAAACAAACGCGGAGCCAGCTCCGGCTGCCAGAACGGGCTGTGCAGCCCCGGCAGAGCCGCAGTGTCGGCTCCGCAGGACCCACGCGCCGAGGGTTGCTGTTCCCCCCTCCCCGGGGCGATTGCAGGGTCCTGAGCCCGTTTCAGCCGCTCTCTGGTCCCCGGCACCTGCCCTGGGCTTCGGTGCAGGGCCACGCTATGAGGTGGAGAAGTTCATCTGAAGGAGTTGTCCTGCACCCAAAGTGGGGGTGTGTATGGTTAGGAGGAAGCTTGGGGTAGCGGCTGGACTTGGGACAGTAGGCAGTTGGGAACCAGAAAATAAACGTGTGCCTGACTACCTAATGCTGCTCTGCCTGATGTATGCTCAGTAATAATTCTCTCTGTAGCTAAAACTGGCTAGATCCTCATTTAATGTAAACTTAGGTGAGTACAGCTATAATAATTTACTCCAGACAGGGATGAAGGCCTGGGAGACTTGCCTAGAGTTTCTCACACGTGCCTCAATCATATTTTAGCGTTGCTTTAACAGTTCAACAGGCGTAGCTGGCATAACAAATTCATCATGCATCTACATGATTTATATACCTATGTTGATATATATCCTCGCTCTCCTTATTTTCCAATGCATTTATCATTCTCACATGGTCATTTCTTTCCACTCTGCAATTCTTACTGGCTTCCAGTTTTTTGGCTGCTTCTGAGAATTTCTCAGGAACTTTATGTGGAACAGAAGAGCATTCATACTTGGTCCTCCCATCGTAGCGGGCAGAGGATTCAGCTGCAGAGCTGTATAGACCAATACACGGAGGATTTTATGAAGTGCTGTTAATGCTTTACTTGATTTCAGCAAAAATACAAAGACAGTTCTGTTTTGTATTTATACTCTTGGGACTTTTAATGAGCTTTTTCCCCAATTTTAATGTTTATTGAGCCAGAATAAGATAAGATTTAGGATTCTCTGGTAATTCAGTTAGCCACGAGCCAAGCTACGGTGCAGAGCTGTGCTTCTTTCAGGTCCAGACACAACCAGCTCTTTAAAATGTTATATGTAACGTAAGGGAACGCCACACGCGGAGCGACGACCAGATCCCCGCGATACAGCTGTACACATGTGGCTGCTCCTCGCCGACCCGGGAGCCCTGGGCACATCAGACCGATTTGGTGGGGCGAGGGGGGACCCCTGCTCTGGTACGCAGCTGGGCGAGGGAGGGATCCGGGCTGTGCATCCCCCAGCACCCCCAGAGCTGGGTTTGGGGTGCAGCGAGGGTCGGGTTTGTCGGGGGAGGCTGTCTTACCCCCTTCGCTGTGGGCATTCTGTACCCAAAGGGTACAGCTCCTGTAAAAGAAGATCTCAGCAGGGAACGGGCTGAGGTGCGAGCTCTGCGTGTGCTGCAGTCGGGGTACCTGCCTCCCGATAATTGCTGTGATGCACGCTGAGTACTAGAAAGTTGAACAAGTTATTTTTAAATTGTGGAGGAAGTTATGTAAGGTGGATCTTGCTAAGGGTTTATTTTATTTTTAATAACTATATTTAAAAACTCACGCAGAAGCATTGGGGACTTTTAATTACTAAATTTAAACCTTCAGGTGCCACTTAAGTAAAGAAAAAAGTCTTTTTCATAATTTTTTTTTTTTTATGTCCTCCTTTTCTTTGCAAAGCAAACATAGGAGCAGGCTGCGAGGTTGTCCTGAGATAAGACAGGGCTTCAGCTTGGGCACAAACTGCAAAAGCACAGCCCTCTTTCACACTATCTTACACTTCACCGATAATGCAAGCATCTTTCATTCTCCATTGCAGAAACTAGCTCCAACATGACCACTTTAATTTCCTCGGGGAGTGCACGATATTACTTTCTGCAACTTTCTCTATCTTCTCTTGAAAGAGGCGGTGGTGCTGTCTTAGGCAGCTTACCGGAAAAGCGCTGAGCTGTAGGCCAGGGTTTAAGCTGATGCCTAAACCAGGCTGTATGGCAACCTGCTTAGAGACGTGCTTTGCTTCAGGCAGCAGGACCCCGACACCTGCCGACGTGAAACGCGTGCTTAAGCGCTTTGCTGATCCAGCATGGAGCACTGAACTGGCGCGATGCTCTCGCGAGCAGGGCGGTTGTGGTGTTCGTAAACACGTGGTTCACTTGGAAAGAACAATTCTCCTCCCTCCCCAAAAGAGATTTGAGGGCTAATGAAGAAACAGACCTGAGACTATGATCTGGTTTTAGTTTAACAGGGTGGTCTGACTTAGGTGGTAGGGTTTTGATTAGAGGGGGAAATGAAGAGAGAAAGAATTTTTTCTTAGGGGAAACTTTTAGGAAATTTAAGAAGCTTGGAGCCAGTAAGATGTTCAGAGATTTGGTGGAGTTCTTAACGTCAGCCACAACCCCTAGAGATGAGAGTACGTTCGCAGCTATGGCCTCAAATCAGCAAAGAGTTTCTACTCAATGTGGAATTATAATCCAGTCTGAACTCATATCTGTGCTTCAAATTAAAGGTAAGTTGGAGGTCTGGCTAAATAGGAGTGGATTATGTAAAAAAACATTAGCGTATTGTAGGGTTTTGAGGCATACCCATTTTCCTGCATGCCTTCCAGAGACAGGATTACAAATCTTTTAATGAGGATCCGCTTTAAATCCTCTGGCCATTTTGAAATGCTTAGGCTGAAACATGTTTCTTTTCTTCCATGCCAGAAGTGACACCAGAGGAACACATATTTGTACAGAAATAAACACATCATCAGCTCAGCTTTTGTGTTTGCTATCTAGTACTGTAAAGCATCTTTGAGAATCCACGCTGCACAAAGCAAGTCCTTTGTGTTCCACTAGCCTATTGTTTATCTTATTGACTAGCAGAGAGAAGAGAAGAGAAAGAAAAAGTGCTTTTTAATTAGTCCCTAGAACTTCGTTCGTACGGGAGGTCAAACTTCAGCTTGGCTGGATTTTGCTTGCGGAGTGAATCCACGCTGGGAATGGATCTGCCCCTTGTCAGGGATGGGTTCACGCCATCTCCCTGCTCTAGTTCTGCATGCAGCCGGACACCGGTACAGCCTTGCCCTGCATCTCCTTTCCTTCTGCCTTTATGGCACGAGCAGAAGTGATTCCTCTTCCCGGCTCACTTCCCGCTGTGTGCCTCAGTTTCTTCACCCGCACGGGGAGGGTGATGGCGTTGACCTCCCTAGCACGGCCCTTTGAATTCAGTGCGTGACGTGTGAGGAGAAAGTGTTCTTTTGGGAAGAAGCAGCCTAAATACAGGCAGAATATTAGTTTCTCCTTTCTCCAGCTTGTGCCTTTGTTTTGTTCAAGTGACAGCCCTGAAGGGGGCACAGAGATTTTACAAGTCTTTGAGCTCGTATTGCCTAAAGGGAACAAAAAAAGATTCTCCCATCTAGTTTTATTGAATATAACCAATCAGGCACAATTGATTGCTCTAAAGTATTCCCAAACCTCACGCTTCCCTGAATGGGAGGCTTCAGACACGATAATTGAAGTAATTCAAATCCTCCGTAAGAAACAACCTTATTGTCTCCTGCTGTGGATGTCTTTGTAATTATGAAGATGGAATTGGTTATCTTTCTGCCAGTGGACTCTAATGAAAGAGGTGGCTGTATAGTTAAATGGGCCAAGAACCGGCTTTCAACCCTCACAACACGATTCAGATAAATTCCTGCACGGGCAACAGAAAGTATTCCAATTAGAGGCACGCAAAGACTTTTGTGGGGTTTTCTGAAGGCAATTGAGAGCCCTCAGCAACACCGGCGTGTGGTTTCCCATCCACCTGCCTAATGACTGACAGTGAAAGGATTTGGAAGAGATCCCATCAGAGATTTTCACCGTTTTTTTTTTTTCTTGGAGCTGATATTGTCAGGCCTTCCATCCTTCCTGCTTTGCCTCTTTAGTTGCCGGTTGCACTGAGCAATTTAAATTCCCTCCTAATAACAGCCCTGAAATGCTCCTGTTCTGGGACCCGAGAGCTCCGCTGTTGCTCTAACAGGGTTTCCCTTGGTGGGGAACATCTGCCCCGCTCCTCTTCCCCTGTGCTTCCACACGACTTGGGACCGCTGAGCCTCTGCTCCCTCAGCCTGTAGCTTTAGGGAAAATCGGATTCCCCCGGAGCGCGGGGCTTCGCACGCGGATGCCGAGCGGGGCCAGGCTGGCAAGGCGGCCGGCTTTGCCTTCGCACTTGCAGTCTGCAGAGCGTGGCAAATGTTTTAATACTTTGTGATGCGCTGATGATTCATATCAACAGTAACTTTGATGCGGTCTGTGAAAAGGAGATCAGGTCATTGCTCCATAATGCACAAACGGGCCTTTTAATTACCCCAAATGCGTGCAAATCTTCCTAAAATTTGGATTAAATGCAAGTTATGAGAATTCCTCAGGAATTGTTTCCAGCCCTTATGCTTGCCCTGTTTAAAGCACGTGGAAACTGTGAGATGAGTCCGAATGTGTCTAGTCTGACACATCTTATAAAATGATGAGGCTGAAGGGTAAAGAAACCCAGTTTCTTCCACCTCTTTTTGCATAAAGTGCTCATTGTTAATTTAGTTCTGGAAGATACGTGATGGATGGTAGCAGGTAGGTTTCTCCATTATTCTTTCTAATCTGCTTGATATACAATTTAAGGGACCTGAGGAAAAAATAAAGAGGCTGAGGAAATTCAAATCAGAATTCATTTATGCAGCAATTCCAGCATCCATTAAAAATAACCCATTAAATATTGTCCTCTGCTAAATTTAGAAAATGCTCAGGTGTGTCTGCTCTTGTGCTGCACAGAAAGTTTTAATACAGATTTAATCATACTGAGTGTTAGGGGAAAGAGCTAATTAGATCGACAAATTTAGAAGGCGGTAGTATATTATATGGGAAGAAATGGGTGATTAGATATTATTCACTGTAAAAGTGACTGGCCCTGGGGAATATCTTTAAGGATATTATATGACATAATCCTAGTTTAAAAATTGAGAAAGGAGAAGTTCACATCATCCTCAAAATTCTTCCTTGTTTCAAAAGAATTTTTCCCCACGGTACTTTCTAGCATTTTTTGCCAGGCACTGGGCTAGAGGAGCGACGGTGACGGCTCGGTCGGTCGGGCCGTGTGTCCGTCCCTCTGCCCCTTGCTGTGCCCGGGGACCGGACGGACCCAACACGGTTCGGTTCATCCCCACCTTTGCAGCCCCCAGGGCAATGCTGTGGGACACCTCCCTGCGCGGTGCTTTGAGATGTT
The DNA here is from genome assembly GCA_013400195.1 of Aramus guarauna. Taxonomy (NCBI): domain Eukaryota; kingdom Metazoa; phylum Chordata; class Aves; order Gruiformes; family Aramidae; genus Aramus; species Aramus guarauna. The sequence goes on along the minus strand of VXBL01002384.1, from coordinate 41,819 downwards.
GCCGTCGTGAACTTGTGCGATTTCTGCAAATAATGGCCTTTGTTTATCCCCATAAATTGTATTTTTACACTATTCATAAAATTGTTGATTAACTGTACACAAATGGACTCTGCAGCATTTTTCAGTATTGCACTTCCCCTATGAAAGCAGATTTAGAAGGCAAAAAGGGCGTTGTTTTCTTTAAGAAAGAAAGTCTATTTCTTAACCTGACACAGTGAAGAAATTCTCAGTATTAATGACTTTGCTGAGCTTTAATCACCACAGAAGATAAATGCAGCACGTTGGGAGTTAAGGCTCACAGAAAGCAGGAGGAAGCTGTGTTTTTATAGTAGCCCTTCTTCCTCCTGGATTTTCCAGCTCCGCTCACATCAGTTTGTGGTTTTCTCTGTGTCCCGTGATCCCACCGAAGTTGGGGGCCGTGGTCCCCATGTACCCTTCTGCCCCAGCCTGCCTGGCCCGGGACGTCCCTCTCCCTCCTTGCTCCGTTTCACCAGTAAAGGCGATTCGCAGCTACCTTTAGCAACTTGTTCCATCTCCTGAGGTCATTTTATATTGTTCAAAGAAAGGTATAAAATGTGTCCGGGTATCTGCTTACTCTACAGACCCAGTACAGAAGTGATTGATATTATATGTCATTGCTAAATTGGTCAGATAAAAAATGATGCGTTTAAGTTCCCTTACACTTGTCCTTCCATTATCCAGTACCCTATTACTGCGGATACAAGCCTGGGTATTTACAGAAAGCGTTTCAACTCTACTTACAAAGGGAAAGGTTAGGTTAGTAAGAAATACTATGACTGGTTTAAAAATGGCAACAATAATAGAAGCACGTGGTGTTACGTCGGAGACTTTGCTGTCGCAGCCAAGTGCAGTATTACGTACAACAGAGCGGTACTGTTTAAGGTTGCTTTGCACCATATATGTTAACTATATCAGAAAAATAAATCATGAGCTTGTTTTGTCCTGACGCGCACGTTATTTTTCTCTCTTCTAAAGCAAATTTCTGTTTCATCCTTCTGAAGGGGTTCATTTAATAGTGTGTGAAATGAAATGTCAACAAGAATTAGAACAAATGCCATTGTAATCCCCAGGAGACAACAAGTTTCTGCCGGGAAACCTTCCCAGCCAGCCCACTGCGGGGAGAGGTCTCAGGTGCTGCTGGCTCCTCCGAGCCCCCCGTCGCGGCCGGTGCCAGAGCCCCCTCGCCCTGCCCGGAGCCGCGGTTTGGGGGGGGGTCACAGGAGAAGAGCTTCAGAGCTGCCCTGGAGACCTGGGCTCTCCTGGAGGCTTTGAGAATCTCGGCCTTAAAACGTGAGATTAAAACCTGCCCCCGCGCACGGGGCACGTATGGGATCTGCGTTTTATCCCGGCGCCTCCCCCCGTGCCACGGAGCAGAGGGGTTTGGGGGGTTCCCTGCGCCGCCGCAGCACGGCAGGGTCCTGCGCCCCAGCTGCTCCCGCAGCCCGGCCACCCCGAAGACTTTCTGTTCCCCGAGGGGGCTCGGGCAGCTGCGCTTGTCCCTGGCAAACGGCTGCTCAACTGCAGCTTGGGGGTTCGGGGGGGTTGCAAAGGGGGGAAGGCACAAGAACAGGGAAGACCAAGATGGCCAGGGAGAAAGCCAGATTGTGCTCCTGAATTCTGTTCCTAAAGCTGAGGTTGAGGAGCCTGCGCCCTGGCAAAAAAGAGAGAGGAAATGTGGCGGTGAGACTGCGATTACCCGTTGCTCTTAGCCGTGGAAATCCTTGCACGGGCGTGAGAGCGCGTGCTCTGCGGGGAGAGCCTTTCCTGCCCGTGCTCTCCCCTCTCTCACCAAGGACGGGGTCTGCGTCTTTCAAGCCCTGAGTTCATGCTTTATGGCCTCATCCTGCGGGTTCTGTGCATTGCAGGCAGAGCCAGGTGAGCTCCAGACATGGCCCGGGGCCGTGCTGAGCATCCTGCAGGATCGGACCCTCGGGCGTTGTGGCACAGATGCAGACGCAGGCAGACTGCGCGCGTGCAACCGAAGCCATCAACAAAGTTACTGCCCTTGGGACTATTACTTTTATTAGCCATAAAATCCACTGTTTATGGGAAGTTCAAAAATGACACGAAAACATAAATGTGAGGTATGCAAATAAATCTTTCTGACAAAATTGTTCACTAGACTCGTTATTATGGAAATAAATTTAAAATGTGACTTTTCAGCGCTGCTGAAAGCCATCACTTTCTCGAGCTGTTGTATGCCTCTCTGATGAGTGAATGCCAAAATCTGGGGTGTGTGGGGAATGCTTTACAGATGTTACTTGTTTCGAAAGTAATTCCAGTGAAACAAAGGCCACGGGATAATTAGGAAGTCTCTGTTGTGCTGGCTGAGGCCATCAGCTCCCGCGGCGGCTGGCGACCTGGCGTGCTCAGGTGCTTTCCCGGCATTGTGGCCCATTTGCATTCTGCACAGAGGTTGCAGACCTGTTATTGTGATGTTGCTCGCCGCATAAAGCCCAATTAATGAAAGGTTAGGATGCAATTAAAAATCCTAAAGTGTCCTTTATTTCAAAGGGAAGTTTATACTGCGGTAAGAGTTCCTGGAAGTCATTTCCAAAGACTCAGGCGACTACTGTTTGTTTGTGTATTTGTGCGTTTGTTTTGACCCCTGTAGAATTTTGTGGGTTTCTCTAAAGGGATAGAAACAACACGCCAGTCTCAGTCGACCGTTTATAGCAGCAGAATTTCCTTCTGGGGGTGATGTTACGGTGATTAGCAAGAAAACTACGGGTGGAAAAGTGCTGGATCGACTCTCTGAACAAACGTCAGAACATCTCAGTGCCGCCCCTTGCCTGTCCGCGGGAGGTGACCCGTTCTGGTCACCTCCCGTAGAAGTCAGGGTCTTTAAAGAAACAGAATGATTTGATCAAAGCTGCCCTCAGCTTTTGCTGTCGCTGTGCTGGTACAGGTGATGGTCTGGGGGATTGCACAGAAAGACGTGCTGCTGCCCCAAAAAGGGGGTGGGGAATTCTTTATTGTATGGTTTGTGTAGGAGAGGTTCAGGCGTTTGCTGACTTGGATTTTACATCTGTAAAATGGAGATGTCAATGTCTACAGAGGAAGGCAGTGAACTGCAATAAATATTTGTAGCGTATTCTGACAGTCTCGGTGATGCTGCAGAAATGTCATTAAAACTCACTACTCTTCAGTTATTTATTTCTTTTGTTATCAGTCCTGTGACCACACGGGGAGGTTTCTTTGCTGCAGTAAGAAACCTGTTGCCATGATATCTGGTGCAAAAGTCAGTAGGAGTGTGCAACAGAGTTCCAGTTGCCTGAGCATGCTTAGCAGAGCTGCAAATGGCACGTATGTGTCTAACATCTGTAATTAAACTGATTGACCTTTCCGTGTGCAGGCTGGAGGGGAGAAAAGTACTAGAGAAGATGGATGGAGAAGTGAATGAGATGCCAAAGTAAATCTCATTTACCTGTCCCATGTGTCAATAGTGAGCTGGGAGAACATTAGTCTCTGAAATCATCTCACGTCACCAAAATCATCTCAGACACCAGCTGTTTGCTCTGCAGAGCTGTCACGGGGTTGCAGACGCGGCAATGCTACAACTGCCGTAGCAGTGGAGTTGTGAGACAGCTTTGCACTCGGGTCACCTACCACGGCTGCGGCACAGACGCTTCCCCTCTTTCTAAAACAGTCCCGAAAGAGAAGCACAAAATCACCGCTCTGGTAACCGAGAGGAAAGCAGAATGTGACTCAGATGGAAGGAAAAAAAAGACGTTTGGGGAGGATGCATAATATGAAATAACACAGCAGGAGAGGCAGCAGAAATAACCGGCCCTTAGCAGTTCTTTTCTTCCCTAGGTCCCTAAGAAAGAGACTTGTAGTCTTAGTAATCAGCCCCCTAAGCCTGCACCGGCACTAACGAATATCTGGATGGGATGGAAGACAAGTGGTGTGGAACTGGCCCCCCCACACCCCTCGCTCGCCCTACGGACAGGACGAAGGAGGGCTGAGCGTGACACTTGTCACTGGTCAAAGCCTTTGGGGAAGGAACCGAGCAATTCACATTTAACCAGTTCTGCTCTCTTCCGGCCTCCCCCTTCTCCGCGTCCATGGCAGAGCCGATGACAGCGGGGGGACCTGCAGGTTTTGCCGTGCAGGTCTGTGTCTGGGGTGGGGTGTCCTGCCCTCCGCTCACCGGCTGCCCCCAGACTGCCCAGGGACCGGCCGCAAGCTGAGGGCAGATCCGGCCATCTGCGTGGGAGCCCCAGCACCGCCGCGATACCTTGTAAACGGCCGTGGGTGTCTGAAAGACAACCCTGAGCAGTGCTTCGTTTTTAAATAGATCATTCCTGACAAAGCCCATTATTCACGGTGGGCGTAAAGCCAATATCCCTTTGGTTCGCAGGCTGTGCCGCTGCCGGCCGGTGTGGCGTTCCCTGCCAGTCATCTCCGGCCACGGCGGCTCGTGGAGAGCACGAGGACTTTTCTTGGCAGCTGCGTACCATCTCTTTGTCTCTCTAATCTCTGAAATTTTAGACTTTGCTTCCTACCATTCCTTGTGATGCTTGACGTGTTTCACCTGTATAATTAGAGCAGGATTCAGAATTGCACATCGGCACATACACAGACTGGAAAAGCATCGCCCAGCACACGCACCGCCAAAGGTACTGAATTCCTCTCTTACGCTTACTAGTCTCAGATCAACTTTAACTGAGTATATCAGCACACGAAGAACAATTTTTTTGGCATGTCTATGCACTAAAAAAATTACAATAATTTTATTGTGAAGTCCACATACGTGAAACTTTTGAGAAACGCGTGAGTGGCGATCTACATGTAAGTCCCGTTGCATCTCTGACTGTGGGTGCACGTCCTCTGCTGCAGCTCTTCAGACGCAGCCCTGTCTAACAGCGCACACCAAACTCCTCTTCCATTATGTAGATGTTTGAACACCAAGAAAGGAAAACACTTTGCAAACGATGAGCTTTGCTAGGCAGAGGAGAGACACCCGTGCTTCTGCCATGTCTTTCCGCGGGCTGCCTTTTCTGCAGTGGGTTTTGTTTTCTACCCCTCAGTACCGGGTTTTTGCAGGAGGGATATTGTTTTCTACCATATCTGAATGGTAACACTTAAAAATCACTTTGCATCAATGCCCAATCATTTAGGCCTTCAGTCTTTTACTTTATGGTTCTGTTTGGTTGTATACACTGGTGTGATTGCTTTTCACATCTTACACATAATCCTCAAGAATTTTTTTCATACCCGCTCAATCTGATTTATTGCCGGCTGGAGGCATGACGGGTTATGGCTAAGGATAGACACCCTCACGGGATTCACGGGATTCAAAATTGCAGATGGCAGATTTTAAGGTTGAGCCCGCTCTACACACTGGGCTGTGGCCCGTCCCCTCTGCTCACTTGGTTTCTTTTCTGCACCATGTTTCCACAGAAAGGTCATGAAATCTGCCCGTTATTCCTGTGCTGTGGAAGTGTTCGTGGCGTGGGCTCCAACTATCGCATTATGCGTCTTGCCCGTAATTGCTCAGAGTGGACAGTCATCTTGTGGTATTTTATTAACCAGTGACAGAGCTGTACAAGGGAAAAATATGCAATGAATAACGATTAGGCAGAGTGATTGTTTTTAAATTCCAAGGCTGGACTCTGCCCACTGACTAAGCGGATGATTTGTTGCATTTGTTGTTATTCCTCTGGGCGCAGCCCGGGCACGCTGTCAGCTGGGAAGCTGGCGTGCTCCTGAGATGCTCAAGCATCTTGCAGGAAAAGTCTCTCCAGTCAATTAGAGATTTCGGGGTTTGGTTTTTTTCCCCTCCTGTAGTTACAGGCTTGAGCAGAGCTGCACAAATGTTCTTCAGAGTTCCTATTAATCTGTGTTTTTAAATGACTGTTCTCTGTCCTGTGGTTGGAAACCTTGCGTGCGCACGTGTGATCAGCCTGGTTTGCAGCTCTGTTTTGTGAAAGATCACGTTATTTAAGAAAACCAAGAAACGCTTCTGAAATGGATGTAAATGCGATTCAAACTACTTCTAATCGCTATTCTGTATTTGGTGATGGGGTCGCTCTTGATGAAGTTTTCTGTGGACAAGAGAACGTGACAATCTGCTGGACGTGGGGCTCTGGGGTTCTGTCTGTCTGTTCCGTAGACAAATCTGGTTTGGGTTTATCACTTTTCCAGCCACTGACTAGAAGCAATGCTCGTCTTTTGCCACAAGATAGAATATTACTATGCTATTTTTATTTTATTGATTTAACTGATCTTCAACAGAGTGGGATGGAAAATTGCATTTAAAAGATAAGTGGATGTCGTGGTTTAACTCCAGCCAGCAACTAAGCCCCACGCAGCCGCTTGCTCACACCCCCCAGCACGATGGGGGAGAGAATGGGAAGGGTAAAAGTGAGAAAACTCCTGGGTTGAGATAAGAAAAGCTTAATAATTGAAATAAAATAAAACTAATAATTGCAATAGAATAGCCCTTGACTCTGTGCAAGCACTGCTCAGCAGGAACGACAACATCCCTGTGTTATCAACGCTGTTCCCAGCACAAATCCAAACCACAGCCCCATTCCAGCTACTGTGAAGAAAATTAACTCCATCCCAGCCAAAACCAGCACAGTGGAAAAGAAGATCTACAGGATGCATTGCATCTTAGATGGCAAACTGACTCCTATGATTACATTCTGTTATGCTAAGTATTTGGGTTATATTTGGTAGGGCAGGTTTTGCTAAAAATCTAATTTTACTATTAAACTGTGTATCTAAGAGTCCTTTAAAATGGATTATATCATAAAAGCTCAAAACCTTACATTGTATCGTAACTTAAATGGGCTGATTTTGCTGCTATTTAACATTTTGCATGCTGTGTGGCAGTACTTGTCACAAAGTATGCATCTTCCACTTTAGTAAGTTGCTGGGTAAAATTTTGAAGAACTGCAGTGCCTGAGACACGGAGGTCCCGCTTTCTAATTCAGAGTACTGTGTGGTGCACAGTTTTTCTTCTGGCAAAATGCATAGCTGTAATCTATTAAAACGGATAAAGAACAAGCAAAGTTTAACACGAGGAGGGGCCAATGCAGAAACACTTGTGAGCACACAACGGGAGGCCGGTGGGAACAGCCGTAACCGTGTCACTAATTCCCTGGCACCAGCAGAAACAGCCCGTCCGCAGGCTGAGCTGAATGACAACCTTTCGGCAGGGGCTGGCGAGACGTGTGTGCTTCTTTACATGCGTGCATACGTTTCTTGGCTAGATGATTCTGTAGATTTGTTATTTATAGTATTTTAGTACTAAATAATAAATCAGCATCTGGGAAAGAAACAACTTCTGTTTGCATTTTGCTAAATCATTTTCGATCTTTCCCTGTGAAGCAGAACACAGACCTGTAGAACGGTTTTTTATTCTATCATCTAAAATTCTGTGTGATTTTTTTCCCCATTCTCTCCTTTTATCTGTGAGAGGAGATCAAGTTCTTTGATATTTTATTTAGATTGCATTGCACATTTGGAAGTAAGCCATTTGAGCTGATTGCTGACACATTTACTGTGTCAGGTCCCCTTCTCTCTGGACCTCTGGCCTTTCAGCTGTGCGGTGGAGACGGTGCCTTGCTGCAGAATTGTAACGGGAGCAATCCAAACGTGGGATGAGAGGGGTGTCTGACTGTGCATGTTTGCCGGATTAAACTCCAGATAGCTGGGGATTCAGCATATCAGAGTTTTTTCCATCTATAAAGTTCATTGCCCAGCGGTTGGCAACTGTTTTTGGGTGTCCGGAAGAGGAGAGCACAGTGCAGAAAAGTTTGGATCTCTGTCATTTCACAACCAGAGGTGGGAATCTAAGTCTGGCTTGACTTTGAGAATCCTAGCACAGAGATTCATCCAGCTCCCTGAGAAATGGTCACCAGGGCTTTCCCAAACACATGTCAAAGGTCGCTATGGGAAGCACAAAGTTATCATGATTTTGCCATGCTCACATGAAGCTTTTTGTCCTGAGTCACAGCGAGAGCTTGCACAGCACCAGAGATGCTGTTGTACTTTCATTTATATCTTTCCCCGGTGATAGGAGTGGAGCAGAGAAATGGTCGCAGCTGTCTAAAAACCCCGTCACCTTGTCCCTTGGCAGTTATATCTGGCCTTCAGAAGCCCATTACACTAAGCCACTGTGACAGCTCATGAGGGAGAAACATTGTCCAGAAACGCAGGACACAAGACATCCTACTTCTACAACATGTTTTATGGTAGCCTGTATCAAATGTGATGCCGACCGCTAGAGAAAGAGGCGGATCTTTGTGCACAATCCAGCAATGAGGTTGAGCTCAAGCTAAGAGTAATCCATTAAATAAGACACATCAAGGTAAAGGGAAGCTGTCTGCCCACTTCTACCTGGAGATGCTCGACTGGCACTGGCAGATAACTCCTGCTCCTTTACTGTGTTGCACTAACACTATCGGCGTTCATTTGTGTTAAGCTGTCTGATGTTGTAAACCAAGTTCAGCAAAGGTGCTGTTGCCACCTAACAGCCGTGTGGCATCCCGGGTGTCTGTCTGCATGCTGCTGCGGCTGATGGTTTCACCCGTCTGTCTGCCCGCACGTTCTCTGCTCCGAGTGCAGGGTGCATTAGCTGCGCTTATTTCCTACAAAATTCCACAAATCCTTGCCTGACTTGCTTTTAGTTGCCAATAATTTTCACTGTAAGTATTTCACGTTGCAGATAAAGCATTCAATATGCACAGATGTTCCGATAAATGCCCTTTCTCTCAGCCGCTGATGATTTAATGGGTGGATTTAATTTATTGTACAGTCAAGTGCTATAGGTAGTAGATGTGCTGTCTGCCCACTCTGTTTTGATATTGCCAGGGAAGCAGTTATTAATGGCTGCACACAAATTCTATCCAACAGTTTTCTTAAGTGCCTTAACTATAGTGCACCTCGTAGTGAGAGCTGGAAATCGCCGCTCTTCAGGGGATGTCCAGGGAAAGCACTGGTAAGCGTGAAAGATGAGATACGGCTCCGTGGAGGCCCTGACACCAGAAGGCTTCTCTTGCCGTAATGACTTTCCCATAAAAGTAGTGCATAACATGTCTCCCAAATTACACCCCGACCTATTCAAATCCGCAGAGCCCAGTTTAGCTGTCACCGATGCTCGTTTTTCACTGGTGTGACTCACTGACTCTAATGAAGTTCCTCCTGCTACACAGGGTGGGCAGAACCATTAAAAGTTATTTACATAGAAGAAATTGCAAGGGGCCGTCAAAGCTGTCCGTGAAGCTGTCCTGGAAGGACGCACACAGCCACAGCCTCGCCGGAGCGGTGGGTTTTATGTGCTGCAGCAGCGAACGAACCCCCCCGGACACGGCTAACGAGGCAGCTACAGCCGCCTCCTTTGTTTCTGGCGAAAAATGAATCATCAAAGCTGCTGAAATTAATTTTCAGTTCACAGTACATTTGTTGCCAGACTTGCGTGCTGCAATCATGTGAATATATACTGACATGTACAAGCGAGCTGTGTGCGTGTTTGTTTACCCTGCGATGTGCACTTGAGAGCATGCATGCATAGGTTTCAATATATATACATATTTTTAAAGACTGAGCACCTGTTTTCTCCTCAAAATCTTTATCTCCTCCCCAGAGTAGCAGTTGCCTTTTACTGCAAAGTTCAGACATGTTCCTTCTCTTTTCCTCTTCAAACATTTTCTAGCTCTGCTCAGACAATAACAGACAAAGGATGGACGGTGGCAGTGGCTGAGAGTGGCACAACTATAGGAGCTGGAGAGTTTACATAATACTTCACTATCTGCTGGAAATCTAAGAAAAGAATGGTAAAAATAAATGTAAGTGTTACCAAGTAGAAGACAAACTTAAGATTTTGCTTCCAACATCTGTAGATCTATTCTCCTTTTCTGAAATCTCTTTTTCTTCTTTCTCTTCTTTCCCTTCCAAGCTGACAGAATTGCAAACTGTGCTGAACGGCTTGTGGTACCGTTCCTTACAGACTGGATACTTCAAGACTTCTACCTTGCTGGTTAATAAATTGCCCACAAGATGTGTCACAGGACGGTGGGGATGTGAGATGTCCTTTGGGCCATCTGGCAGATGCTAAATCGGCATCTGCTCTGACACACCTTCCCAGGCCACGAAAGCAAGGCTGGAGTTTTAGATGGAGACCCACAGAGATGTGCCATTTCGGGAGCATTTGTTCCTACAATCAGAGAATAATTTTGGTGGGAAAGGACCTCCGGAGGTTACCTAGTCCAGCTCTGTGATGTCTTCTATGGAGGGCAGAACAGTCCTATGCTAATGCCGAAGGAATGTTGTTAGGACATGTGCGTTTTAACAAGTCATGTTGGTGCGCATCCTTGTTTGTATCAGGATTTGTAAGGAAAGGTCAAAACTGGAAAAGAGCCTCTACGGTTTGTCGCTTTTCTGATCCATCCTGACATCTACACCTTCAGAAAGAATCTGACAGTGACCGTGACTTTGCTCTTGGGCTACAGATAGGTCTTTTGTGTGTAAACTGATGGAGCTGTTTACCTATGTTTTATCTGCTCAAGAAGGCTTTCTCTAGGCTGGAAATCAAGCTGGTTCAATAGAGCTCATTAGGTAATGAGCTTATTCACTAAGCTCATTAGTGGTGGAATTCATCCTGCTCAGCCCTCTGCAGCCCAAAATCTTGTATCCTTCAGCCCAGCTTACTACTTGTTTTGACCCTTAGCAAGAGGGATAACTTTTACCTAATTTCATCGGGTTTACGTATTTTCATTCAACAGCTGTCTTGCTGACTGAACGTTTCTATTATTTACTCTGGCCTGCTATTCCTCTGTAGCAGAAAAACATCTAAAAGGGCTGAAGTCTTTTGCATCTAGCGTGCCAAGGCTAGAATATCATGCCAAGTCATTTCATGAACTGAAGCAGAGTGTCTGACTCAGTAGGACTCATCCTATTCCATGATGGATGCTCCCTGGATCGATGAACAGACGGTTAGGCAGATGTAAGTAGGCAGGAAAACGAAAGAGGCACCAAGTAAAAGTTGTGATTGCCTCCTGTGAGCTGACCGTGATTGCCCATCTGTACACAATCTAGGGGTCTTGCAGGAAGTTTTAAAGCACGGGCATGCACGGCAGAAGCTAGGGATTTCATATTTTGGTTAATTTTGCAGACATCAGAGAGGGAGCTTGATAAAAAGGATATCTCACAGGCGCAAAGCTGGGTGGGAGACGGGGTTTTAAATCTTCCTGAACCAACAGCACAACTAAAATGTGTGACAGTGAAGGATGTGTGTTGGCAATAATGCTTCATTGATTCATGTTCAAAGTGGTAAATTTAAGTCCTGTTTCTACTCATTTCAGACACTGATTACTAGAAAAAGGCTCTCATGCAGTGGAGTAACGGAGGTGTCAGAGTCTGTTAAATCGACAACAGCCTACTCCTATCTTCCCTCTGAAGAGGCAGAAAGAAGCAATTGGAGCTTTTCTCCATTTAATATTGATGACAAAAGGCCAAGAAACTCTGTAAACCTCAAAAACACTAAACCAAGATTATAACTGAGAAGGAGTTCTGAGTTTGCAGGGAAAGAATAAATTTTTATCTGCATTAGCAGGTAGTGTGGCTCAACAGGAGCCGAGCTGGTGCAGAGGACCGAGCATCCCTACTGTACTCGTCTCAGGGAAGATTAATTCCAGACTAGTCCTAGTCTGGTCCATGGACTGAGTGCCAGTAAGAGCAGTAAAAGCCAGTAAGAGCAGTAAAAGCACATTAGCTGCATTCCTGGAGTGCGTCTTCCAGTCGCGTCTCACCCAGGCGGAATGCAGTTTGCACGCTCTGAAACCTCTTTGCGCTGCGAGCCGAGCTGCAGTACGGACGGGATGACTGAGGTTCCCTTCAAAGAGCGTTCCTGATCCACACCAAGGCACTGAAGTGGATGGACTCTAGGAGAAAGTGGCTCAGAGCAGCTTTCTCTCGTTTTAGCTTTCCTTTTGCAGATAGCTTCCTCCTGCCAAGCTTTAGGTTGCAAGAATAGCTGGCTTGCATTAACCTTTTCAATTGAAAAATAAAGTGCTATTTTTGTTCGTATCATAGTGACTGTAATTAATATTTAAGGAGAGTGGCTCCCTTATGCTCCAGGTCATACAAATATAGAAAAAAGTGTGTACCGTTGATGATGTGTTGTCTCCAGATTACACCCCAAAAAGAGCACGTGGGGCATACTGACATGGGAGTGAGGATTGCAGCAACTGGGTGAGAAAATAAGCAGAATTAAATAAGAATAAGAAGCGTTTTCCTTAGCGCAGAGAAGAACTAAGGGGCTGTCTGATTGTGGGGTGAAATCTTGTTATCTCAAGGCTCTGCATTTAAATATTAAAGGCTGAAAGTGACTCAAGATTTTATCATCTGCTGTTTTCACATCTGATGTGAAACCCTGTGTCTACAGGCAAGATGAGAAAAACAGCAGCAGTTTGTGCCTCTGAGATGGCAAAGGGGAGTCACATGCACAGAAAGAATAAAGCAATAAGTACGTGAAAAATAATTACCCGTAATAAAATGCTAATATACTTCACGATGTTGAGGATGTGTTGTTTGATTAACAGGAGCCGTTAAAAGTGAAGGCGACAGCTTTCGCTCCTGCCTGCTGGGAGTCAGGTCAGGCAGGTTTGTGGGTGCCAGGGGGTTATTTCTGTAGTGCTGCGTTCTGCAAACCTGGACGCCGTGCACGTTCAGTAACAGCGGCTGCTTCCCTCCCTACGTGTGAGGCTTATTACTTGAATTATTTGACCTTGTTATTAGGAGACTCCCCAGCACGGTTGCACTGAGACCTCTGCATCTCTGTTTCAGCTTATGTTTCAAGGGCCCGCAGTCTGGTTCTGCAGGACTACTCTCTTCAGAAGCAAACCATCCTTCTCAAGGGCTTTCTGGGGATGTACATCAGCCAAATTTCGCAAAGTCCTGAAGGCAAAAAGCTAAAGCTGATCTGTGTTTTAATTTTGCTGCAGATGGCAGGCCAAGATTAAAGCAGCAGGCTTCCCCAGGCGATCTGCTCAATGGCTCTCCTGAACCTGAGCGGTGAAGAGCCTTGCTCGAAAAAACGGCTTTGAGTGGCTGCCCGTTTTGGTTTTGTTGTTGTTGCAGCTGCTTTTGTAGGTGAGAGAGAAGTCGTACGCAGAGTGCCGCTCTCCATCAGGAGAGGGACCGCGGTGACAATGCCAGCGCAGCGCTCGTCCCTGGACCCAAACCCCTCACGGCCCCGCGCACAACGTAAGGGAAAGTCCGCAATGTAGAGCCAGAACAAAAGAGTGAAATCAGGAAAGAATGAGAGAAAGAAAGAGCCAGATGCTCCAGCGTCATTTCCGAGGCTGCAAACCAGAACGAAAAGCCAATAAAGACTTGCACCTTTTAAAGGAGTAATGAATTGTTTCCTCCTCTGGCAGGCAGTGATTCGACTTGCCACATGCCTCCTAGTAATTTCCCAGCAGGTTTTAATGTTGGAACAATGGCATTCTGTTAGATATTGATTTTAAAATAACTCTTCCACACTTACTTGTAACTTTAAGAGGTGAATTACAGCCCTTGAATGTGCTCTAATGTAGCAGTGGTAAATAGTTAAATAGGCACAATCTGTTTCTGCAGGCATTGCCTGTCCAGGAGAAGGCAGAGCTCAGCTGAACCCATCTTGGTCTGCAGGAAAAACATCCAGCAGTCTGCCTGCGCCAAAGGAAAATATGAATAAATTCACAGTGGATGTGGTGGAATTTGACAGAAAAGAATTTCTGTGCCGGCTGTCGAAGCAGCGAGAGCGGGAGGGCAATGGATAAATGACCCGATCGTAGCTCATTTCTTGTCCAACTTGTACCGAGCCGTGGTGCTGGCCGTGAGGTATCGCTGCGGCTGTCAGCACCCTTGGGCGAGCCTTGAGAGGCAGCCGGGGCCGACCCTCGGGTCCTCTGCCTGCCAGGGTCGGGCACGACAGCATCGCCGGAGTGCTTGCACGGGGCGTGCAACAGCCAGCTGCTGGGTCCGGGTATCGCTGTGTCTGAGGCTTGTGCTGCATTAAAAATAAACCAACCTGCCTCCGGTAACGCGCTGTGGCAGCTCCCTCCCTGTGTACTTCTGCATGGACGGGTATGACGGGTATGCGTTAAATGCAAATAGTACGCGGCTTCCACCGAAACCGTACTGAATTACACGGGGAATGGCGTTCGTGTCGTGGGAGACTGGAGCCCAGCTGTAAGTGTGATGGTGGCAGGCACGAATGCTGAGAAAAAAGTTTCTCTGTTTATCTTACACTTTTTTTGGTAGTTTTTTTTTCTCTTTTTCTTAATGAGGCGGTCTCACTACAGCGCCTGGGATAAATAAGCTGGTTTTGGTGACAGGTACTCCCACATTCTGGCTTCAGCCGCCCAGAACACACAGATCCCTTACAAAATTGCGAGAATCTCATCTTATTTTCCTAATACTAAAGCGGGGCAGGAGTTTCATTTCCTATTTTAGGTGCCCCCCCCCCACGAAATCCATGCCGAGACAGCCTGGGTGAGGATGCGAAGGTACGGATGCCGTCTGCGGGGAGCTGTGGGCAGCTGCCCGGGGCAGGATTAACCTGGGGCCGGGGGCTGCACAAACTCCCTCTGCTCCCCAGTTCACACTGACAGCTGATTCCGACTGTACGGACTGTAATCAGCTGAGAGAGGTAATTAGTGTGGGCTAATTTGTTGCAGGGCCTTTAGCTTCCCTTCCCCTTTCCCTGCTTTGCGACTGACAGTGGCTACTCTGTCCCTCATTTTCAGCTGATCTCTGTAAACTAATTACTTTTACTGGGTCAGTGCTGTTATGAAATTATCGTTTTATGAGACTAAAAATAGCTCACATCCAGTCAGCAAGCCAATCACTTCCCTTCATCTCCAGTGAAAACACAATGTTATCTTTAATCTGTATTTCCCAGGCACTTGCTGTGATGCAGGCTAGAAAGCAAAGGGGGAAAAAAAAGGAAGAGGAGCTTAGAAAAATGTCCTAAATCAGTTGCTATAGATGCATCTCTGCCAAGGTTTCCATTGGTAAATTTAGCAGTCACGTTATAATTTTAGCCAGTACCATTACTTTGCCTTTTTCAAAATAATTCACTTCTCACACAACGAGTTTACCTTCAAGGAAAGTTATTTTGTCTTACACATTAGAAATGGTGTGTTTGCATCGACGTGCAATCATTACAAATATCCAAAGCCACAAAAAGCCTAAGGACAGATACATTTTTTTTTTTTTTTAAGAGAGAGAGAGAAATCCAGTGAATTCCACTTGCCCTGAGAATGCATAAAGGTATTTTAATACTTCTGGGGTCCTGGTGAATACAAATAGCTCAAAAATGAGATGCTTGCCTGAGATTTACATCAAGATAGTGAAGGGAAAGGTTCCATCTGTAGTTTCCGATACAAAGATATTTCACACACAATGTCTGTAAATCCATTAGGAGAAGAAAATTGATACACATTTGCTATAAGATGAAGCTGGAGTCAAGAGAATGAAAGCTCAGGAAAATGGCTTCTTTGTGTAGCTCCATCAATTCATTGTTTGATTGGACTTTCTGTATATTAAATTCAAGCAGTCCTTCGGCCTGTGGATGTAAGAATTGTTGACTGTGTGGGAAATGGTGAGAGTGATGAAATTTTGGCGCCTCGCTCTACAAAGGAAATATCCCCCATCTCATCCATCTTTCCAGCCGTGATGTTAAATATGCAAAGTAGTGTTTCTATTAAAGCATTTTTTCTGGTTCACTTTAATGGCAGTTACTGAAGTACTGACATGCAGAATATGATTACTGGGCCAAACGGCAATCTTTCCGGAGAAGCCGGGAATGGCAGCGCTCCAGAGATGATTTATTATTTTCCTTACTTTGCAAACTCCTCTGAGTTTGCATGAAGGAGGGTGAATGAAGGTTACTATCAGCTTGAGTGGTTTCAGTACTTTGCATTGGAGAAATAACTGCAGAGAGATCCCTGTTCACACGGTAGCTGGCAGCATTTGCAAGAAACGTGGTCAGTATTCAGTAAGTTCATGCTAGTCCAGCTGTCAACAGCTTGGCAGCAAGAATTTCACATGCTCTTTCACTACTTAAATTTCATCCCCTTTCTCAGCCATGATTGAATACCAAGAAAACAGCCCAAGAAAAAAAGCAAAACAAAAAAATGATGTTTCTTTCAGTGGTGTCTGTTCTCTCTCGCACTCTCTGACCCGCATTTTGCAGAACCGCAGGGTACCAGCTTGGACCAAGACAAACCAAAACAGTCCCCTACCCCCGAACCCCTGCTCTCTGAGCGCTCAGCTAATAAAAACCGTAAGAAATTTCAGATCTTGCTCCAGATCAGGCTGTTGACATAACCAGGCCAGCACATCTGTTTTATTGACTTCCTAGCATTAACCTGGTTCCTGAAATGAATTATATAGATAGGACTGTGTTGTCCAAGTGCACTGATGTGTATCTTTCAAACTCACTGACCAGTGCAGCTGAATCTGAAAGAGGAATAGTGATCTCGAAACCATTATGTTCTTGCAAATGGTAAGGGAGACAGTCAGACAGAAGATAGATTCTCCTAGGACCACCCCGAGGGCGCTGAGCTGCCGGAGCTCAGCCTTCGTGAGGCAATAGAGAATCACACAGCGTATCCCTCAGCTCAAACCTGAACAAAATCCATCAAAAGCCCCCGTTCCTTGGTCCGTGGGACTGCTGGTTTGGCCCTGAGATCTCGGTGCCAATTCCCTCCAGGATAGACCGCAGGTTTTTCACCCTTCTCTGCTCCAGCCTGCTCCCAGCTCTGGCGGGGAGGAGGATGCCGATGCCGCCTGCTCCGGGTGCTCGGCTCTGGCATCCCCCCCCGGCCGGGGCACGGCTGCGGTGCTCTGCATCCCTCGGGAACCTCGCCGTGCCCCGGGATGGTGCAGGGATGCAGCACTTAGGTTTTCACAATTTGCTGCCCGCGCTGCAGGTCACAGACACTGCCCAAGAGTCCGAAATGTACGGCCGTTGTTAGGTGAAATGAAAACAGCTACAAAAAGCTTAGAAAAGTATGTGCTCTGCGCAAAAATGGTGTGGGGTTTAGTAGCGTGAGAGAGGTCTCGTACCGCAGCCGCGTTTGTGATGCACGCTGATGGGCGGCAGAACGTGAGGCTGCCCCATCCGCAACCAAACACTATTTAAAAATTAATAACCCCAACACACGGGTAACAAGGTAACAAAATTTATGATAATTAAACTGTCTCTATACAGACGTAAAACCGGTGGCTATTGCGTATTAAGTTAGCAAGACAGGGACGTGAATGCTAACGATGGGAACCAGCACCGTGCTGCTCTGCTGCTTTCGGCAGCGTTGCGTTACTGAGGTGGAGGGTCCTGGGGGTGAAAACCTCCTGCAGAACACAGAAAAGGTGCTGGCAACGCAAATATTTATTGTGTTGGTGTTTTAGACAAGGGCAAGAGAGAAGACGGGTAGCTGTTGGCCTCTTGAGAAAAATGGTTCTGCATGAATTGGATAGCTGATTTTGAATTAATTTTGAATAGTTGTTTCAGTAATTCAGATTGATTTAAGATGCACCCAAGAATAATGCTTTCATTATAAAACCTCCTGAGCAAAATTTAAATCATGCTAAATTAAAAACAGCCTCTGTTAAACCAGGGCTGATGAGCACAGCAGAGGGATCAGAGATGCAGGGTCAGTGTAATTTAATTCCTTTGCTTTGTTTCCCATTCCAGAAAAACTGTTGTACCTATCTCCTTGCGTTGGTAATTACCTAAGGAGCTTGCAAGTCATCCTGGATTTCTCAAAATTGATTTGCATTGTAGCCCCACCAGAAGCAGCACTTATTCTATTTTATGCGGTGCTTCACCTACAAGAAGAAATGCATTTTTATTGCTTTTCATTTATGGGTCAATCTGTAAATTCAATTGTATCCTAAAGATACTTGGGAATCTGGAATAACAGCAGTACAGGAGGAGAGTTAATGGTTTGCTAATGCTAGCCTTGTTTGTCTGTTGTAAGCAAACTTTCCCTTTTATATAAATGGAGCTAATTTTTTAATGCCTTAATAATGTGGGAAAAGTTATCCTGCATGCTCCAAATCACTTTTATAAAGCACTCTATCACAAGCAATAGTGGAATTCCAATGTCAGGGGAATGTTCACTTATCCTGATTTAAGTGTTTCAGTGTTCAAAGCAAAAAATACATCCATATGTATATAGATTCAAATTCAAAATCATTGTGCTTTATCATTTCTTGTTTTAAGTGCTGGCTGAATTTTTAAAGACAAATAACAGAAAATATTTAAGATATTCGTAAAAGCTCTGAGCATTGCTGAAATGCAGGGACCTGGCAACCACTAATTAGGCAAAGTCTGATGCATTAAGAAGCACATTAGAGACTTTGGCTGCATTTCTGGCAACGTCCGTGCGACAGGAATTGCCAGTACTCTCATTAGTAACAAGATCCTTCCAAACATATTGACATGACTTCTGAAGAGAGATGTATATGAAATATTGTATGAAAATGCCACTTTGTCAAAACTGAAAGGATTTGCGGGGAAGTGAGGGGGGCCAGGAGGTGTTAACCACCCACCCACCCCACACGGTGGGAGCCAGGAAGGTGGAAATGACCTGAGGCCAAAAGTTTTATTTCTAGGGTTTGTACCACGATGCCAAGGCGGAGGCAAGAGCTGCTGCAGGAGCCAAGGGCTGGTGCCGGTGCTACTGGTGCTTTGCTCCACCAGTGCCTTGCTCCACCAGTGCCTTGCTCCACCAGAGCCCTGCTCCACCAGAGCCCTGCCCCACCAGTGCCTTGCTCCACCAGTGCCCTGGTCCACCAGCACCTTGCTCCACCAGCGCCGTCCCTGCACCCATGCAACTGGGACCCCGCCGCCATCCTGACCATCTCTGCAACATGCCTCTCCGAGGGACCCCGGCCAGGGCTCTGCGGAGCAGGTCTGGCAGCAATTAGGGTTTTATGGCTCATAGTAACAACTTCTGTTTCTAGCAAAGTTTTGGGCAAAGCAGTGGAGAGGGTCCTTGGGTCCTTGGGTACAGAAGCACTCAGTACCTGCCGAACGCGGTCGTGGGCAGAGAGGTGGTGTCAGAGAGCACAGGGCTCTTCGGGGTCTGCTGTTATCGAGGTTCCTGAGTTTCTTGTAAGCCTGTGATACGACACTAAACTTAGCTGATAAACTATTTGCTGGAGACACCTATTTTAATTAAAGTCCTGCAACAAAAATCCCACATCAGTAATACTAGAAGTTTAATTTTTTAGGCTTTGACAGCATTTTATAGGTCCCTTTCCAATGAACTCTTAGAAAGCCGTGTTTAAATGTCTAATTCTTGTCAACTCATTTAACGCACTCATTCGTCTATAATTTCTGTGATTACAACAGATTGAGAACACTTTAAAGTCCTCAGGAGCACTCTGGTTTGTCTATCCGTGCGTTGAGAAAGGAAGGGGAAGAGAACAAGACCAAGTCACTGCACTGACGGGAACAGAGACTTAATTGCGCTACAGCACATTCTGCATGTGTCTCACAAAAAGGGTTTGTTCCCAAGCAACACTGAACGTTCTCTTGACCCCAACTTGCCTGTCACAAAGATATAACAACATACGTGTGAACGTGCATAAGCGTGTGTAGATAGAAAGACAGGGGCGATCATTATTAAACAGAAACCAGAAAGTAGAAGTGTATTTTCATGCATATCCCCGCTGTGCAGGGGACTCCCAGGACAGGTGTCCCTCTGAAGCTGCTTAGATATAATGGTGGGGCCAAGGGGGTAGGAACCGACCAGTATGGACCAGTCAGAATATGGAAAGCTGAACCACAGGGATCCAAAACCCAGCTTCGGTTTCTAAGTAAGCACTGACTTCTTTTCCAGGGTAAGGAATGTAGCTTTGCCATACGAACTTACCAACTTTGCTTAGATGTTAAAAAGGAGGAGAAAGAGATCTTTTGGTGACTATGACAAACATGTTCTACATTTTCACTTAATGAAGAAATTCAGACTTGCAGTTGTTATATGCTCAGATTCTGCGCCTTTCTGACAGCTGAATTATGATTTTAATAATTTAGAAGTGCTACTGTGAGCCTGTTCCTGCATAATAGGCACAGAGAAGTGTTTAAAATCAAAAGCAGTTTAGAGAAAAAGTGGTCACCATATTACAAGAAAGAGAATTGTCTACATCTGAATATTAAACTTTCCAGTGGGAAAACTCTTTGCGAAGTAACTGTAAACTTAGTATATTGCTCTGATGTGTGGAATTAAGAGATTGCATTCGATCACAGCTTTGTGAGTGCCTGAAGCAGCAGTGATGCCTACTTTCTTTTACATAACCCCGTCAGGGTGAGGGCTTGGTCATTCTGCTTACAAAGGGTTTAGTTCAGAGCAACAGAAGCTCAAATCTATAATCTCAGTAGAAACATCTGTAAGACAGAAATGAAATATAAGGGAAAAAAGCACCCTCCAGGCTACATTCCCCTTGCTTTGATATCATTATCTTTGTACCTGTCCATGGGAATGTTTGAAATTCTACTGCAGCTGCTACAGCATACTCGTATTATTTTTTAAACTCACAACTAAACACAGACAAGAAGCACATATCCTGCTCAATTAAGTAAAAACCAGATCATGTCCTGGAGATCACTGAGTATTTTCAGTATAATGTCCCACAATATCCATTTGAATTCAACAAATCTATAGTTCCTGGCTCGTCAAGTGAAGAAACAATGACCGACATCGCAAAAAGAGACAACGTATACATCAGCAACTTTGTGTAAAACCTACGGCTCGAATGAATGTCTGAAAAAACCATAAGCTCTAGTTGCCAGCTCCCTTGCACTCATGTTAACTTTCTTCTCCTGCAGAAGGAGTGCGAAACAGGACCTGCTACTCCACAGCCTTGCTCCTCCTGCACTCATTCACCATTGTGCCAAGCATTTGTCAAGTGGGTGTAAGTGCTTTTGCTGTTTTATACAACTTCACATAAGCATAAATTGCACAAGTTGTAAGGCAAAGAACAATCAAGCCCTTAACAGTTCCAGCCCCTTTTCGAACCTGCACCCAGGAAAATGCTTAGGAGTAACTGAAGTCAGCTCCTAGTACATGCTTGCCTGCTGCTCAGTAAAAGAAAAAGTAATACTCACCCCAGTGTTGTCATGGTTACAATAGTGTACCAAAAGGAAGCAGGAATACTGGTGAATTTGCTTGCCGAGGACCCTTTCTCTGCATAAAACATCACAGTTGCAAAGATGATGATTGCCATAGTGAGGGAAAAAAGGAGAAAGCCAAGCTCGGAGGCACAGCTCTTCAAAGTGTAGCCCAAGATTCTTAAGCCTTGGGAATGGCGAGAGAACTTGAAAATCCTGAAAACCCTAAAAACCCTTAGTGTCACAAAGGCTCCGCTGACATCCTCGTTGTTGGTCATCACCAGGCCAATGTAGTACGGCATGATGGCCACCACGTCAATGATGCTCATCACACTTCTGATGAATCTGTAGCGACTTGGGGCCGCAAAGAGTCTCAGCAGATACTCAACCGTGAAAATCATCACGCAAGCCGTGTCCAAGCAAAAGAAAGCCACAGCATATCTTTCCCCACATGGAAGCTCCTTGTTTCCAGGCACCGTGCCACAGGGGACAGTTTCCACGACATTAGTGATCACAGAGACAGCAATAAAGAAACCGGTGACATAGTAAAAGACTAAGGCTAAGGTGCTGGTGTGGGGGTTCTCGAAGGCTCGCCACATGGTCTGCCGGAAGCTCAGGGATGGCATGGACCCTTCTTGGTTGTTTTCTGAATCATTGTCATCCATCAGCCGCTCCGCGTTTTCCCGCTTTCTGTCTTTGTACTCTTCATAGCAGCAGTCCCCAATGATTTCAGGGAGGATCCCATAGAAGGCAAGCTCTTCGTCGTAAGCAGAGATGCACTCGTACCTGGGATAGTGCAGCTTGCCAGTTCTATAAAAATTTAAGATGCACCTAAAGACCTCAGGGTCCCGGTCAAAGAAGTACTCCTTAGTGTCTTCATTGAAGAAGAACTCCTTCTCGGTGCTGCCCAGGAGAGTGTCCGGGTATCTCTCCAGTGTAGTCCTCCAGGTCTGGAAACGCCTGCCACTCACGTTGAGGATGATCAGCTCATCCTGCCTCTTGTTTTTCTCCGTTGGAGCCAGTGGCATGGGACAGTTGGCCACTGGCATCCATCCTATGGCGGCTGCCCTGGCAAAGGGCAACCACGCTGCTACTCCTGCTGCCATGATGACCCCAGGCCTCGTTACTGGAGAAGACAGTTGGGCTGCTCCTGGGACCTGCTGGAAGTCAGATCAGTTCCATCTAAAATACAGAACAAAACAAAACCACAACACACGTCAAGCGGGGTGTCTTGCCCCGTTGTGTTGAAGAGTCAGGCATCAGTACATACCCAAGACTTTAAAACAACTGGCTTGCCCTCATCTCCCATTTGAAGAATGATGTTAAAGAAGGTACATGATAATCATCTCAGCGGGGTTATGGCATTATTATAGATTGAAACTTTGAATAGCAAATGATTCCTCATTAAAAGCATTTTTAAAGTAGCATAAACACACTAATTTATATTTGCTTCCTTACAAACAAGACTAATCCATAATTCCCCAGGTGTAAGCCTCGTGTGCTCATCAGTTTAACTACAGCTGTCAAGAAAGAGCTGGGAACTCCAGTGAAATCAGCTTGCAGTTCGCCCGGTGAAATTGTATGCCATGAAAAGCCACGGCTGGACTGAGGTGGGTTTCCAATCTTAAAAAAGTTCAGCATGTAAGGAAACTTGCACTAAGAACATTTTCAGTTGAAAGAAACAGAAAATCTTCTCTGGTTTTCATTGGTTTTCTTCCATCTTTTTAATTAAAGACCTGGCCTCAGCAGCAGGTTTTTGCCGGTCTCTTTCATTTAGGGATGGGTTTTACTCTTGTGCAATATTACATCCCTCCACCAGACAGAGGGAAATTTGGACTTTCAGGGAAACATTGCTCAGAATACCTGAGCAACAGTAAGCTTGAATCCCAGGAGCGAAGGCTGATGGATTAAGCTATGAACTGAATACCAAGAACATCAGAATGAGGGAAGCCTCAAACTTGGACAACTTTCTTCCAGCAGCGATATACCTTGATTATTTCCTAGCTAACAGAAGCAGAAGTCCTTCAGCCTAAGAAGTGAAGGACTATTAGGTTGAAATGAAATATGTTCACTGCGGGCTTGATTTTTAGAGGAAAAATATCCCAAGTAGTCCAGATCCTCAGCCACTGGAAGCCAACATTCTCTTGAAATTAGAGTAGTTATTGTGGTTCTGGTCTAGCTGTGAATTTTCTTTTTCTTTGTCGTCTTTGGTCAGCGTTCTTACAATATTTAACTTTTGCTTTAACTTGCATTTACTTTCACTTCCCTAGTGTTTTTCTAACTCTACCATAAAATTGTCTGGAGAAAGGTGCCATTATCATATAAGATGCATTAGGGGCCCCATCAAAAGTTGATTTATCAATGGAAATTCCATTGATTCCACTGATTCAGACCCTCAAGGCCTAATTGTATCCTCTACATGGTGTCCTTCTAGGCAGTTTTTTAATTATATGAAGGCTGCCATTCCAGCCAGTAAGGCTGCAGCATTATTGATTTCAACAGGCCATCAAAATACTGAATAAAAAATGACGGAATCAATCCATGGTGAAAATGACTAAACTGCTCACAGAAATGCTCTTCCTCTTCAGGGCACATTAACATTCATCTCCTTAATGTGGAGCATCTTTCTGTGCAATTTTACTATCTAAAGGACAATTGAAATCCCTCGTGCAAGCATCTTGCTGCTGCTGGAAGAGGTTTTGTAATTACGAAACATATAATAATCCATAGTGATGCTTATCCCGAGGAGACGCTTTGTTTGTATGCATGGCACTGGAGCAAACATCCCACAATATTTTCCTATAAAGGATTGTTCAATATCACTCTGCACTATTTTTTTCTCTCCTCCTAAAGAGGGAATTTCTTGCGTTAGTAGTGCCAGACTGACAGCTCTTTCGTCTGTGCGAGGAAGAGGCAGAGCACTGCAAACTTTCTCTGCACTACTCTGAAAACATGCCCCGGTCTTTAGCTGAAAGGTGATCTCCAGGGGTTCGGTGGGCTCAGAGAGCAGAGCTGCCCATTTCTCATACCCGCAGTGGTGGATCTTTTAACTGTGATGAAGCACTGCCTTAAGAACAGGACTGCAAAACAGGAGGCAGCAACATGAGAACCGTTTCATTCATTAATCACCAAATATATACAGGCAAATAACCAGGAGACCAGGAGAATGCATCCTACGCTTGTTTTCCCCGCTGGTAAACTGTCTTCTCTGCTTTTTAATTTCAATTAGCGACACCGCCACAGCCATTCTGCCAGGGCTGATTGGCGATGTACGGTGACCTGACCAGCCACAGTACACTGGATCCTCATCTCCCCTGATTTCTCAGGGGAACCTGGTTAGAAATCTCTTCTGTACTTTTATAACTTTGGTTGTAAATTCCAGGTTACCTACATTAGCTGCTGAGGCACTATAAATACTTCACATATAATTGTTCTAATAAAGCACTGGTAACTCATAAGTGACTTACACATTTTTAAATCAATTTTTAAAGATAAAATGGGTCCTTCCATGCTGGCAGTATATGTAGGGAATCTATAAATACCTCAGCTATGAAACGGTCAGGAGATTAAAACAGCAGAGAAGGAGAGGGGTATTCTTCTGTGGAAGTTTAGTTCCCATTTCTCTGTGATCAAGAGATGCAGCTGGTTAAGAAAACTTAGTGCGCGCAGCTTAATTTTCTAAGTTGCACTGAATCTGTTCCATTTGATCCTCAAAATACACAAAAAGAGAGTCTTTTTCGGCTATAAATTGCCTGAAGGGCTGAGAGGGACAAGAGTAATGAAATCCTCTGTCGCAGAGATTTTGCTTTTTCTTGTCCATGAGTCCTTGGAACTCCACCCCTCCCAAAGTCAGAGACAGAAAATTAAAAGAGAGAGAGGACTGGATTTCTAATTCAGAGCTGCACAAACTAAGCTGAGTAAAAAGGAATATGAAGTAACTAGTTTATGTACAGAATGCGGAAAGAATCCTCCTTTTCTGCGTGCCTGGGTTTTGGTAACTGCTAACCAGTCTTTTCAGGCTGGAAAGCAACTGGCCAGGCTGAAAATACACGGTACAGTCGGCAGAGCCTCTTCAGCTCGCACAGCAAACAGACACACTTTACTTCTAACAAGCATACATTTAGCTATACACAGACTTCTAATTTTAGTTATCCTAATTTCTGCATGTAATTTGAAAGGAACTAGTTAACAAAAGATCAGTTGCCTGCTGATGACATTTAGAAGACCTGGTACGTGAAATAAAAGAATTTGCCTCCATCTGACTTCAAAAAGCCAGCATCTACAGAGACAAGAATCTGTTCTCTTTGGATAATTATGAGGACATTGAAATGGTGCAAGTAAATTTGGCAGAAAAGGCTGTGGCATGAGCCCCCCCTGTCCCCCTCCCGGGACTCCCGAGCCCTTCTGAGTCCCTCCCTGACCACCGCTGGCTCCCGCAGGTCGTCTGCGCTGCAGCCGCTTCGTGGGCACCGTGGTTTCATCCCAGTTTCAAACAAAAACCTGACAGGCACGGCTAGGTCAGTAAAGCTCTGGAGGAAAACTTTAGAGAACACGGTTATTTCTATTCACCCCTAAAGGGTCAAGAAATAAACGATGGATTCTTACCACGTTAGCTCCAACCAGCAATGCCATACTTAACAAATGTCTCTTCGTAGTTTCATGAAAGCAGAAACAAACCAAAAATCTCCTAGCATTTCCCTTTCTAGAAGCAGACAGGGATGATTTAAAATGCGACTGATAAACATACTGTGAGTTTCTTGATCAGAGGCTGCTAATGGGAGTGAAGAGCCTTGAGATCACTCGTCCTCTCCTTTCCTGTCCTTGTTGGGTCAGGCTCAGACAGCAAAGATATATTTGCTTTAAAGCAAAATATGTCAGCCAGAGCTTCGATATCCTCTGTCAGTCACAGATTCCTTTCCCTTCGCAATCGCATCAGATAATAAAACTTTCTGCAAAGCATTCACTCCCTCAGTCCATTTGAGAGATTTAGGAGCAAAAGCAACAGGCTTAGGATAAATGCATGCAAACTTCTCCCCTCCCTCCCAGTCAGCCCGGGGAGCCCCATCTTGCCGGCTCGCAGCGATGCCTTACCTGGCAAGGAAAGACGCTCTCAGCGCCCAAAAGTAGGGCTAAATCTGGGGAACTGGAAGGAAGGGGGAGCAGTCACTCCTCAGGATAAAAGGTGAACTGTGCTGCCTGCCTCTTGACTCCCTCTCTAAATGCAGTCAGAAGCAATCAGTAAATGTGATCATCATTGTGAAAGTATATATATAGAGATGACTAAACAGCTTCTCCCTCATTACTGCTGAGATGGAGTCTCTCCCTGCCTCTCTCGCCTGAGCTCGCTTCGTTTTGCCCCCTCCCCTTCCAGTACGGCTCAGAGCTTTGCTCTCGCTGCCTAATCGAGCTGCAAACGGCACCCGAGTCCCGGAGAGTTGGCTCTCCTGGACGCAGCAGGGAGATGGACCCAGCTGGTCCCAGGGAGGCAGGCTGTGAAGCAAGACTGAAGAAAGGCTGTGTGAGCTAACAGAGACACCAGCAAATGGAGTCATTAAATACACACCGGAGCCTACCCTGCATGCTAATGTGCCAGCAGTGGCAAGGAGGGGGGGATGAAGGGGGGAAAAGTGTGGGATGAACTTCACTGGTCCCTCCCGGAGCTCCCTCTGTGTCCCTGACTCACAGGCAGGCAGGGACAGTGCAGGAGAGGTACCTTCTCCTGTACAAATGAGCTATTGCTCCAGCATCGCAAACCTACAACCAACACCTTAGCCAGGGCAGGAGGCTACATTCAGGAATAAAACTAAATAATTCAGACTTAAACCGATCTTTCCCTCTCTCCTTCTCCGCTCTTCCTTCCCACCACCTGTCCCCTTTCCCTCTCGTCCTGCTGTTCTCGCCTGCCCTGCTCCTTGGCAGCTCTTACCAGTCCTGTCTCCACACCACCTCAGCATCCCTCTTTCATCCACGGTCAGAAGTTGGACTCCACACGCTCAGAGACCTGGCATCCTCACTCATTTGTCTCTTTGCCGGCGAATCTCCATTAAATAAATAATTATAAGCCCAAATCAGAGCAAACCAGTCTTGCCCTGCTCTGCCGGGCAGCTCCCGGCGATGACTGATGCGCCGCAGCGATAGTTAGCGACTTCCATAAAGTAAAACAAATACATACACGAAACACAGGAGCTCAGCTGCCTCGCCATTGCCTCCCGTCCTTCCACTGCTCAATATTACACTTTAATCTATCGCCGGGAGTTCAGGGGCTGGAACGGTCTGCGCGGCCACCAGATGGGAGCGAGGGAGGGAAGGAGAGCGGGAGAGGCGAGGAGCGGCAGAGTGCGGAGCGGGGGCGAGGACGAGGAGGGCGCGGCGGTGGGAGCGAGCGGGGGGCACCGCTCCTGTCCCTCGCTCCCCCCGGCTGCCGCCGCCGC
>VXBL01002384.1:0-14149 GCA_013400195.1 Aramus guarauna | reverse complement strand
GAGGGGGGGGCGCACATGGCAGCGTCCCCATCCCTGTCCCCATCCCTGTCCCCATCCCTGTCCCCATCCCCGTTCCCATCCCCGTTCCCGTCCCCATCCCCGTCCCCATCCCTGTCCCCTCCGCGCCGCCGGCAGGTGTCACCCGGAGCGAATGTGCGGCGGCTCCCGGGGCGGAGGGGAGCGCTGGGCCGCGGGGCGCGGGACCCCGCTCGGGCAGGCTGCAAGGCTTTCGGCTGGCGAAGCCCCGCAGATGCACCTCAGCTGTACCGCTTCCAGCGGGAGAAGGGAAGCGGGGATGCGGTGTGCCCCTGCGGTTTTAAAACGGGGGGAAACGGGAACTTCGCAAAGCCATCGGTAACCGGGGTCCGTTTTCCAGGTGATTTTTGTCTGCCTGTGTTATAGCATGCCTTTCTTCTGACAGCCCTTAAGCCAAGGCCTTATTTAAAAAAAAATAAATAAAAAAATAAAAAAATAAATGAGAAAACTCCCTCCAAATCCTCAAACACTTCAACACTCAGATTGTCCAGTTTGGAAAATGTGATCTGGAAACTCTGATACCAGAACCCTGATCGATCCAGTCCAGTGTCTCAACATTGTCTAATCCCTGATAATTCAATGCAATTATTAAAAAATAATACTAATTTCTGAATGTCAGGTCCTGGGTAATCCTCCCCCAAAACAATTTCCCCCAGTAATATTTGTAAGCTGCATTACAATGTCTGCTCACTAGTTAATGAGGTTATGTGAATGCAACATATTGGAATCTGTAGAATATGGATACTAGTAGTTGTATGCTGGACGCATGAATAGTTGTGTGCAAAGTGAATCCTAAAACTTGCATAAAAAACTTTCAGTGGCTGTAGGAATTTAAGCTAATCAAAGCATCCAGAATCCATCTTTATTAGACGTCTTCAGAGCTGTTTCCCTCTTTAAAACACTTCCTATATCTCCACTTGCTCTTTTGCTCTTGCAGATGCTCAGAAGAAAGCAAAACCAGAAATGTCATTTGGCTTTTACTGGTATAAGAGATTTTTCTGTGATTTACAATGTCACCACTTCATAAAACTTACTGACTCCTCTCTCATGCAGCCGTGCTCTGTCCTCACTCTTTGCTGGCTCTGGCCGGGCTGTGATTCTGAATAGCTTTTCCCCCATGACTCGGCCCCCTTTTAACTTTCCATCTCTATTAAAAAGCTAATTTGGGAACTCTTTTTCAATGCTCCCAATTTTGTGTTTTTAAATAGAGTATGAAAGTCAAAAGCAAGCTAGCTGCAGATAGTCTGATGTGAAAATATTCCTTCTTCTCTGTCTTTATTTATCTTTCTCTTTCTTTGTTTCTTTCTCTCTTTTTCTCTCTTTAACTCTGTCTTTCCCTCTTTCTCTTTTGCTCTTTCTGCCTTTGCCTTTCTCTTTCTTTCTAGGAATATGTGCTTAGGGTCTACCGCACCAATTACAGGTTTTATGAAAACTTTTTGAACAACTTTTTCCCATTCTATTGCTGAAAAGTAGAACCTGCCAGCATTAAAACAAGCCATACATGCAGAGAAACAACTGGAATAAACCATGCATGGTTAAATAGCAATATTAAATGTAGTTCACTTGTTTTTTTTGCTCTGCCATTTTCTTCTGTATTTACGTCCTATGCCTCTACCGTATATTTTATTTATTGTGTTTGTTCTTTACACTGGGCACTATCCTGCATTAATTCTGCATCTAAATATCCCGTTGACTTCGTGGCTGTGCTGTATAAGCATTCTATAATGACAGTTGCAGTAATAAAGCTAGCTTGGTTGCTTGAAATTACAGCTTGCCATAACATTGTAGCTTTGTAGTCTGATTATGTCCAATAGATTGTGCCAACAGTTTCCTTGCTTTGGATCCAAGCTTGTGAAAATGCCTGCATAGATTAAAGGAAGATCATTAATATGATTATGCGAAAGAGCCAGTCTTTGTAACCTTAAAATTATATATGTGGTCTAGTGATTGAAACAGCCTGGAAAACACAGCTGCTTGAATATCCCTCTGCTTCTTTCGAAAACTCGCAGACCCTGGCTAAGTTCCTTAACCTCTGTCTTCCTAGATTCCGTCTAAAGGAGGAGTATAACAATATTTACTAACAAAAAAAGTATATTATCAGAATGTATAAATATTTATAAATGGCTACATGATTCCCGAAGGAAATAAGTTGTATAAAAGTATAAAAATGATCTCGTTATATGTTTGCCAGTCTGTCTACCCATCACTCCGGCGTAGTAAAGCAAACTGATTTGGCATTTCTCCCAAACCCAAATTTCACTCCATCCATCTCTCCAACTATCCACCCTCCAAGATTTCTCTTGGGCTTCTTATCATGGTACACAAACACGCAGAACAGGTAGTCCTAAAGATGAATAGATGAAGGAAGGCACAAGGCACTTACTACCTCATTGTATAAATACAATAAAAAAGTCTACCACTTGAGGTAAGATGCCTTCATGCCACAGGCATGGCAGGAAAAGGAGTTCCAGTATCTTGCTCATTCTATGTCTATCTCGTGTATGTATTTTATCACTGGAAAATTCAGGGTCTACTTTAGGGGCAGAAATGGTTTTCACTAGGGCTAATCTAAATTTTCTTGTATCAGCACACATCTGGTGAAAAATTCAGTTTGACACAGAAAAAAATGCCAAAAATTGGATTTGGATCAAAATTTTGCAGGCTTTCTTATACGGAAGGCTAGACTATAAAATCTGGAAAGTGTCCATAATAAATGGTCTTTCATAACACAGTTCTGCTTTCAGTTTTTCGCAGAACCAGTACCTGAAACATGAAACCCCGAATTCTCTCAGCATCCCTCAGGAGTTTTTAAGGGGATCTTGTTACTGGCTTCAAAAAATCCCAAGGGAAAAAGCGACTCATTCTGAAGCACCTCTTGAAGAAGGTTCAATACAGGGAAATGCTAAGGGTTGGGGGATTTATTTAGGATGACTGGAGGTTGTACTAGCTCCATTTTGGGGAACACTTCAGAATTTACAGGGGCACTGTGTGCATCCTCGTGCGGTTCTCAGGCCCGTTGGTCCGTCAGAGACATCGGTGTGTGACGGACAGTCTCTACCCCTGTCTGCAATCTTTCACTGCCTGTTGGTACTTGGAAACCAGGGGGTTTGGTCCGAGGCCATCTCTGAGTTACAGCGTGTTCAGTTTTTTCCCCCTCTAGGTTTGGAGATTTTCCAACCCGAAATAAAGCCTCACAGGCAGCTGCATTCTGCCACTTCTTTCCAAAAGGGAAGAGGACAGAGCCATGGATGGTGTCCAGCAGCTCTGCTAGCTAGCCAGCAGCTGCAAAATTTTCTGCTCAGCTGACCTTAATGAATCAAGAAAAGATCACACATGATAGTAGAGGAAAAAACCCTTGAAGGACAGTAGTGATACTGAATCTGGGCTTTGATTTATTGTCCACTGTCCTCTGTCTCTCCGTGGTGCATACCATGGCTCGCTCTTCCAGTCTCATTTCACACGGTGAGTAAAATAACAATGCTGGTTTGCGATGCTGCTCACTGCAACAGCTCACCAGGGATTGTGCTTAATTGGCCATATTCCACGTTATCAACATCCAAACATTTAAGTAATGAGAGTCTCATGTTAACGTTCCTGATTACAGATGAGACCAGGAGTGTTGCACAAGGCAGGTAGGGAAGGACACACGGAAAGCAAAGCTGGAGGGAGCGGAGGACGCAGGGCTGTTCAGGAGCAGAGACATACAAGACGGCAGTGCTGCAAGATCAGTTAGCAGAGAGGTGAATGAGCGTGCCTGGGTATTCCGTGTCTGCTTGGGAGACAATACTGCCTGTGACTTGCCTTTATTTATGCCTTGAAGAGAACGGTGCCAGAGAAGTCCAGTTTCGGCATCCTGAATTCAAAGCATTTTTTCGCTGGTACTGCTGTACCATCACTACAACAAGCCTGATCTGCCTCTTGCTCGTACTGCGAAAACGAGCGGTACGTTCACCAAAGACGAGGGAGTTAGAGCGATGTCAACGAGGGAAATTGGGACAATTCTTTGCTGCTTTGCTGTACTCTTTCCCGCTAATGCTTTAGCGTCTTGCAGTCCAGGCAGGACTTTACACATCGTTCTTTAGCTGACTGCTCTGCAGCAAGTTTCTTTTGCAATGATCTGCCCCCAGCCAGCTGGGAATTCTTGCAATTATGAGTCAACCAAGGCTAAAAAGCTCTGAACTGCGCAAAGCAGAAGCCAACTGTACCCCTTTGATCTCACACACATTGGGTTAACCAGTCACCATCAAAGCAATCATCATTATCTCCTGGAAGTTGAGAGACCAATTAAAGAAAAGCAAAAACAAAACCCCAAACCAACCTGAGATAAATGATTAATGTTAAATTACCAGGTTTGGAATGGCTACCAGAGCCAGAGTGATGTTGAAGGGTTTGTTGCTAGAGTCAACAATACAATAAATTGCAATTGCAGTTTTTCAGTGGCTCATAACCAGTAAATCAGATCTGTGGAACTATACATTTACTGCAAATTTAAGGAGTTGTTCTTTCATTTTTAAGAGTGCATTTTAAATCAAGTCAACAGCCATAAAGCAATATACAACCTGCCTAGCTATTGTCTGGGGAATGAATCCTGTACTATCATGATTCCTTTTTATTATTATTAGATATGGAGGCTGGGAGGAGAAACCTGGGAGAGAGATTGTCCTTGTTCAGCTGCCCAGTATAGAGGGTATATGACTGCATCAAAGGCAGCGAGGTCTCCTCTACCCAAGGCCTGCACTTTGGTTACTTGTTTTGGGGAAACTGGAGTAGAAAACAGCTGCTCCCTCGTGTTTTAGTGTTCTCCACAGATGTACATCAGAGCATGCCAGGGACAGCCAGTGCCTGGCTTTTTGGCTCACCTGCCTGCTATAAGCTATTCACCAGGTGAGATCGTTATGGTGCAGCATCAATCAGTGTGGCCTGGTTGGGAAGGGAGACGATAAAAGGCCGAGGCTGGCAGTTTCTCTTTGCAAGCTCTGAGGCTGCTTCTCCAGGTATCCCTGTGTGCAGGGAAGGAGCTTTCCCACCCTCGTGGCAGAGGTCCCTCTGGACCCAAACAGCAAGCGTGGGCAGCCATGACCCGGACAGGCAGGATGAAGAGTTAATTGGATTATGGGACCGGTGTGGTGTGTTGGATTTACAGAGCTGTGCTTGGCTCCCTTCTGGCTCATGCCGTGAGGACCTGCTGTCCCTTGCTGTCCCGTGTGTGGTGCTGGCTGGTGGCCACGGACCCGTGTCTGTGAGGTTAGTCCTGAATTTCAGACCTATACAAAAATTTACGTCTTTCTGTTGCAGTATGTAGAGAACTTGGGATGTCTTTTGAATTAGAGGCAGTAAATGTTAAAATATTTGTGTGTAAAAGAAAGTATGGAAGCTGTCAGGTGGAAGGGACCCCAGGCACCCCATGGGTGCTGTGCCCTCCTGAACGGCTGGCTGGTGGGAGTTTTACCTCCCAAAAGGCAACAGGAGCAGCCTGGGCTGTGGTGGGATGCCCATCATTGATGGGGTGGCTGTGCAAGGACCTGGGAGAGAGAGAAGAACCAGGGGCTCCTGGAAAGAGCTTTGCTGCTGCTTTTTCTTGTACCAACTTTTTGTGTTTTCTTGCTTTGGGAGGAAACTGCTGTTTTTCTTGATGCAAACCTTGTCTCCTCAGTGAATTCCCTTTTCTGGAAGGAAACCTGTCTTTGGTGAAGCACACTTGGAAGTTCACAGCAAGGCTGGGATAGCAGCCACAGCTGCCCTGTTGTTTGGGGTGGGGGAAGGAGGTGCTTGCTCACCCCCATGGCTCTTGGGGGCTGAGAGGGAGGGTGAAAGCCTTGTCTCTGCTGGCCAAGCCCTGCTGGGCTCCTGCTGTGGGGTTGGTGGGTCCCTTTGCTCCCCCTTGGCACACGGGGAGGTTCCATCTGCTGGTGAAAGGAGCTTCTTCTCGTGCGATGTGCTGGGGTTGGGGCAGCTTTGAGGTGTGTGGGTATGGGCGTGGGAGGGTGAACCCTCCCCAGAGGTGGCAGGAGCAAGGGCTGCTGGTGTGTCCCGGAGAGCAGAGCTGAGGATGCCATACCCCATCCTCCCCTCTTCCTACATGTGCCTCTGGCCCTGTGATAATAATTTGATTATTACTTTTTTTTGGGGGGGTTGCCTTTCCTTCCGAAGCCTGGTGTCTTCACACAGCACTTTGGCCATGATCTGTACAAGGGTGAATTTCTGTTTCTATGACGATGGCATCGCTGGAGAGGTGGCTCTCTCCTCCCTGATGGAACTTTTAATGAGACAGACAAAATGTTGAAAATAAAAATGAAAGGCCCTACTTCTTGTAAGCCCTTTTTTTCCCTGCTGCTTAATTATCACATTGAAGATAAAAATAGCTTGAAGAGGAGATGAAGGCTTTCTGCAGCAAACCTTGTCCCCTCCAGAACTTCCCCACTTTGCCTCCTGCCTCCCCATGCTCCTGCTCTCCTCTCCAGCCAGGGCAGAGATCCAGGACAGACCTGGGGCTGTGCTGTGGGTCTGCTGGTAGAGAAATGCAATGCGAGAGGTCCTTATTGGAGATAACGCCTGACCTCCAGTGCTGCGGTCTGGGTGAGAGCTGGGTAAGATGCACCGTAGCAGCACGTGAGAACGGGGCTGCTGCGGGTTTTGAGCCACCTCAGTCCCTGATTGCCTGGAGTAGACAAAAGTTGCTGCAGGTGGAATGTGTGTAAATGAGGTGAGGGCTGTGGTTTCTCTGTCAGTTGTTGGATTGTGGCTCTGGTCTGTGCTAGAAAGAGATGAAGGGTCTGGAGGAGGAGCAGCAGCCCCTCACCAGGAGGTTCTGGGGCAGGCTTGCTGTGGTGAAGGCTGCCTCACCAGGAGCACAACGAGCTTGGACTGCCAGACCTGAATGGTTTCCTAAGGGTGAGGAGGGGATGGCTCCCAACTCATTGGCGGGGGGCGGGAAGTGGAGATGGATTCTAGCCCCAAACCAATTTATCATTCCAAACCCCTCTCTATAGATAAGAGAATGCTAATAGCAGAAATAGATTTACTCTTTTATCTTGGAACAGATTAAAAATAATTTTACCTGCAGACAAATTCTATAAGTAGAATTCAATCTTAATCTGATTTTTTTAATTATTGAATCCAGTAAGATCATTATTTCTGTCTTGCCATAGTAGGATGTGGTCTCTAGCTAAAGGGAAGGTTTTCTGTGTGCGTGTATGTCATTAAGAGCTAACCTGGAATTCAGATCTTAATCCTCTGTACAGACCTTTGATACAGAAGGAGAGCTTTTGTTAATGCATTAACTTACTCTTGCTCAGTAGTTGATAGCTTGGAAATAAATTCAGTTAGTATTTTTGGATAGTCCAGTGTTAAATTAAGGTCTTCATGAATGGAAAATCTCTCTTCTAAGCTTCTCAAGAAGCTCAAAAGGGCTATTTATGCAAACATCTCTCTGAGCAGGAGGTTCTCTTGCTCTGAGATCATGTGCACGTGAGGGAGACCTTGCTGCTTAACAGGCTGGAAAAGCAGCTCATTGAAGGGGTTTTTGAGATACTCAGCCCCTTTGCCAGGACACAGCTGATGTTTGCTTGTTTGTGAGACCCTCGGTTTCCAAAAGAAAGCAGACCTTGTCTTTATGTTGGTTTTCTGGTTCATTACCAACGTGCCATCTGGCAATACACTTTGTGGGCTACCAGAATGGCCCCTGAGTTGGGTTGTTGGTGGCCACCTCCAGCTGGAAAACAGAGCCTGAGCGGAGCCGTGCTTTCCCTGGCACTAATGGCAAAGCAGGTTTTGTTCACTTGACTTGTCAAAGTGATGAACTGTCTGAAGATTGTGCAGATGTTGGAAAGATGATCCCACTTGCTTTGCAGTGTGAAAAGATAATGACTGTTGGACTGCTTATGTCTACTAGGGAAATGTGTAGTATCACCAAATATGCAAACTTTGTTGGTGTTGAACACAATTTTACTTCTCTTACAGGCAGGGGTGAGGTTAAGACATGTTGACACATCTTTTTAAATATGACTGGTTTTGCTCATAGATTAGTAATTCTGATTTTGGTATTAGGTGATGAGCTTGCAAGTGTGCACGTTTCTGACCAAGAAGCCTTCTAGAATGAAAATTCATATTGTTCACCCAGGAATGGGTTACACTAACTCCTTTTTTTACATTCATCGTTGTAGCTGAATGATTAGATAATGTAACTTCTAAGACTGTGTAGTATTTCTCTGTGCAAGGAATAACACAAAAAGTAGCACAATCTAGAATGATGTAGCAGGGCATAATACAAGCCAGCTTAAATAGGAACATAGGAAATGTTTAAATGGCAAGCAATAAATCCAGGTAATAGCATTCAAATAGAGTTCAAGCCAAACGATGGCTTTGGTATTGATGAAACCTCACAATTTTATGCCACTTCTTATTTGGATAACTGAGTTTGCAGACATTGCCCAGTTTCTCAGAACAGCCAGTTGAGAGAGAAGCAGCTCTTTATTTCTGCTGATTGCGGAAATGGAGGCATATAAAATTCCTCTTTTTTTCTCAGTATTCAAAATGTTGAAGAATCTTTTCCACATCTAGTTTATTTGTTGCAAAGATCTACTGCCTGATCTACCTTCATCTGCATGAAGTTAGCTGAGGAACAGGGGTAAACTATTCTGGGTTAGACGTGACACAAATAACTAGGAATTTGGATCTGAGGATTCCTTTATTGCTATTGTAAACACCAGCACAAAGAAAGGAAACAGAACTTTTCAGTATTTTGCAAGCTAATATTTTATAGAAGCCAAATAAAACTGTACGTTATTCCCCCGACTGCGTTAGGAGTTGGAAACGTGCAGCAGTGTGAAGGCACGCGGCGTGTTCAAGATCAGACCTTCAGATGTAAAGCTTAAGGAAAAGCAAGGCAAATATTCACGGAAGTGTCTGTGTTTTATGTGACCTCCTTTCCACCTCAGCTTTGATCCAGGCTGCTGATCCAAAGAATAGATTCTGATTTCCATTTGATAAGGCTTACATTTTTTGGCAAAGGGAGGCTCAAAAATAATCCTTTTCTGAGCAGATAAAGCATCTAAAGCGCTCAAACATGCAGGCAAAGGAACTGGTAAATCTGCTAGCTGAACTCCCATGATTGCTTATTTCCAGGAGTCCCTGCTGGGAAGCCGATCTCATGGGAATGGCTGGGGGTGACTTGGTCCCTGGCCGTGGAGCATGGATTAATCCCGCCTGTGCAGACATGGCATGCAGGGCTAGACCCCGGGGGCCAAGCAGAGCTGGGGAGGGCTGGCGTGTAAAATCCACAGCTAACCCTGAGCGCCCAGCCCTGCAAGGTGCTGACTCTCCAGAGCATTCCAGTGCCAGCTCACAAATGTTTAAGCGCATGTTTAAAAGGAAGATCCTAAAGGCCCAGCAAGTCAAGGGTCTGCTAATGTGCATAAAGGTAAAGATGCACTAAGTGCTTTGCTGGTCTGTAGCCAGGGGGCTGACTCCGTAGGATCCCGGCTCCTATTAAAATGTGGATTGTAGACCCAGCTGATAACAAAAGTTGTCACGTGGCATTTGGACCTGCTGCTGGATGTAGAGCTTTTCTGCCGTAGGGCTCTTCAGGCAACCGTTTGGAAACAGCTACAGCCTTTCCTTCACGTAAGGGCAGCAGTGAGGAGAACAGAATGGTGATGATTTACTAATTAATCCAGTACAAACAGACGTGTGAATAGATGTTCATTTAAAATTCCCGCTGGTTCACAGAGCGAAGGAGACCAGCGCCTTGCATGCCATCGAGGTGCTTTTCTTGGCTCCAGCCTGAGGGACCCTGCAGGACACGCAGGTCTGAAAACATAAGCTCTGCTGTTTGGAAAAACAAACATTCACAATTCTAAACCACAAAATGAAATAATGAAAGAAATGGTACTTCAGGTTTTAATTAGCGCTGGAGAGATGTCAAAACAATGAAACTCAAGGTATAGATCACTTCTCTGAGCCCCTGTTAAAGACTGCTCAAGGAACTGGGCCAGGTCTGGGGTCATACTTGTATAACGTATCTCTTTGCAAATACACGCACATATCATGTCGCAATAAAAGTGAAAAGCCACTTGTGTGCAACTTGGAGAGCAGCTAAATGATACAAAACAAGAAGGAACGGTGCAGCTGACAATCACACGTGTTACCAGTGTCAACCAAAGCAGCAGCAATGACAGAAACTGTTTTTCACCTGCCGATGGCTCAGCACGGTGCAAAGATGATCAGTGTCTCCCATTAAAGTACCCACGTATAGATGTGTGGAGGCACCGAGCACTGTGTATTCCCCCCAGGATTCTGAAAAATCAGAAACTGTGACAGAGCACAGAGTGAGGTTCCCAGCTTTCATTTAAATCTTGTTTCTTGCCCCGTAAATAATAAGCAAATGCTTGAAAATGTGCACCACGTTATGGTTGCTTGAGCCTACGCGTGGTCTGAAAGCAGAGCTGTGCTGTGCCTGTCCCACCTCTGCAAAGGGCTGCAGTGGAAATAACCCACGTTGGGGGCACTTGGGACAAGGCTGGTTCATGGTGCTCTGTGCCAGTAAGATGTTTGGTGCACGTAAAAAATGGTTTTATGAAAATAGCATTTTACAGGGATGACTCGTGTTATAAGATCAACTCTCTATATTGGACCACCTCCTGCTCTAACTTACTCCCCTGGAAATCCAGATAATAGCATTGGCAACTATTGCGGAGGAAAATCAAAGCACATGGGAAGAGAATTTGGCCCGTGGACCAGTCAATACTGCTCACAGCTAGCACTGCTCAGGGCTGCAAAATGCACTATTTTCTCTGCACTCTGTTAAATTGCAGGAGGTTCAGAAGTACTAGAACAACAACTGGTTTTAATGATAAATAGTAGTTAGCACTTCCTGACTTTTAATCATAGCCTCTGTTCATGAACGAGAGCAGGGATGGATAATTCTCAGTTGACCTTCAGACAGAAAGATAAGATGCACAGCTAAAAAAAATTGCACACAGGACTCGGGATAATTTCACATAATCCTGACAATACAGTGCTAGCCTTCCGAGCCAGATGATGACATTCAGTGCATGAGCTTTTGAAAAACATTTATTCGTTGGCCACAAGCTACTTCTGGTCTTTGTTGTTAGCAGAGACATTTATGTCAGAAAATGTTGTTCCTTTTAAATTTTTCTGTGATAAAAGGCTCTTGTTAGATGTCCTGTGTGAGCTTTAAATTAACACTAAACTGGGTTTGTGCTGGAGGAGCTGTTGACTCCTCCATGTTACCGATTTCATTTTCAGCAGTGCCAGTCCTCACGTAACGGAATACCCCCGTGGTTTGGGGCACAAAGACCAGTCTCAAA
Source organism: Aramus guarauna (assembly GCA_013400195.1). Lineage (NCBI taxonomy): Eukaryota > Metazoa > Chordata > Aves > Gruiformes > Aramidae > Aramus > Aramus guarauna. The sequence continues at coordinate 2,786 of VXBL01002384.1, read as the reverse complement.
TTAATTTTTCCCGACAAGACAAACTATTCGCTCAAACTGTTTCCCTCCCACTTTCTTAGCATCAATGTCTGGTCTACTTAAACAGCAGTAAACAAGTGTAAACTCTAACAAGCCACAAATTGGCTATTGACATCTCTGCTGGCCGACTCCTCGCTTGCCGAAGGGCGTCGATGAAACATTGGGGCTCTGCAGCTCACCCGACCCTACAGTCATTTCTTGTAGACATGACTCTCAACTTATTCCTTCACTTTCAGAAACCCTTTTCTTTAACAGCATGCTGGACAGACACACTTCCAGCCGGCATGTTTAATTTAATGGCACTGAGTGCCATTTAGAAAGAGGAGCTTTAATTGCCTAGATTTTGCAGAATTAAAGCATGCTTATGTTATTTTGCTCTAACTTGCAATTATTTTTCTCAATTTCTTTTGAGGATAGGCTAACAACAGTCACTCTACTGAGTTACAAAAATTACACAAACTATTTCTAAACCTGAAATGCAAGCAGTTGGCTGGATGCCATTTGCACTGGAGGATTAAACCTGACACTGAAAAAAATAAAAAATAAAAAAACCTGGGAGTAGTTCAGAGAAGCCCTGAGAGATCAGATTAACCTGGGCTGTGACACTGGTCATATGAGAGCAGGATATCTTCCTGGAAGCTCAGCTCTTCCCTTCCCGATTAGGGCCAGGATTCCCTGGGAACAATTTTTGCTTTTCTTCTCCCAGCTCTCTGCTTTTTCTGCCCCCTTGCCGGTGTGAACTGAGAAGTCCGATATCCGACAGACCACTGCGCTTGTGTGGGTCTTGAGAGAGGTTTAGGATCTGCTCTCACTGTAGGTATTGGCTCAGATTTATCCTGCCAGCTTTAGCATCTAACTGCGGTATCTCCGTCAGATCGCATTTGCTCTTGGCTCTCGGTCTTGCCGGTGGCGAGAGGCTCTTTGCGACGGTGACTCACAGCAGGAGCCTGAGCCTTCGGTTTTAGTCTTTGAATTATGCTCTGGAGGTGCCTGTCTGTCCCCGTGGGCTGCCGAGGAGACTTACACGAATTATGGCTGTAATAAGGATGAGCTTTTGGAAACTCAGGGGTGGCCACTGAAGTCCAGATGTGGCTCTCAATGAGCCATCTCCCACCTTGGCCAGCTGCCGGTGTGAGGGTCGGCACGGGGAAAGGATGGAGAGGGAGGGCTGTTCGTGCTTTCCATTCGCTTGTTTGCTCTTAGTAGAGATTAAAGTTTCTTGTTCATGAGGAGGGGTGCCCACACTTGCCCAGCCCTCACCAGTGGCACCCCTGATGGGGGGAAGACCCCGGTGCTCGGTGCGATGTGATGGGCAGGGAGGAGCAGCCCCAGCCTAAATCGGGCTCTACCTGATCTGAAATTTTAAAAAGATTTAAATGCTCAGAATTTTAAGGTGATGCCCAATAAGTTTCTGTTCTTTCTTTTTCCACCTCTCTTCTCTTCTTTGTGTATATCAATAATAAATGCCTTTATGGAAAAGGTTTTTAGGAGGTAACTTATGTCAATGTGAGGACATTATTTTAAGTTTTCAAAAGGTATTCTGCAGCAGATGCATGTCACAGAGTGCAAGCGGTTTGGCTAATGGCTCTTGGCATAGCAGCACCTTAGGAAAAGAAACGCTGCGTGATCAGGACCTTGTAATGCTTTCAGAATATATTGGAAGGAAAAGCCAGTGCAGGTACAGCCCGAAGATTTGCAGTTTGTCTCTCTAGTCGTTGCCCCAGCTCTGTCTAGTGCAGTCCCATTTTTTTTTAATTTTTTTTCCCCTGAGAGTCAGGTCAGAGGAAAAACCACCCAGCTGAGTGGAAGGGCAGAGTCCCAGCAGTGCCTGACCATGTGCATGCCCTCACCTGTGCCATTACACAAACCTGCACTCATTTATCTCGTTCCCCTCATTTCCTGCATCTGAAGAGAACAGGGAAAATATGCCAAAGGCTGCACTTCCTGCGAAGGACAGCGCGTGGTAATTACTTGTACAGAAGCTGAGTGTGTTCAATTTTGAGATAATTATAAATCTATTTAGGAAATCAAAGAAGCCACAATGTATTTTTAAAGCAGAGTATTTTCTACTCAACACAGATAAAACCAGACAAACATAGCAATAAAAGAAATATTTAGCCTTCGTGTGTGGGCAGTCTTCAACATCATGTAAAAGCAATGCATTTAACCTTTACATGATTTGAAGATAACATTCTCTTATTAGATGCTGATAATTAGTCATCAAATGCAGAACAGAGCATGTAGCAAAATGAACCCACAATTATTTCACTCCAGTGGATTGATCTCTCCTTTCACGAGCTAATCACCCAAACATTTTTGTAACGTGGCCAACATAATAACAGTTCCTCAGCATTCTCTAACAGCATTGCATCATTGTCAAACCTTTCTGGAGTGAAGCAAAAATTGGCATTTTGCATCTCCCATCTCCTCTAGATGCTGTGCCCAGCCTCTGCACCTGAACCCCAATGTATCGGCCCCCACCGCAGCTTACAAATGGAGGAATAATTGAGGAGATAGCAAAACAGGGTAAACTCTTCCCAGATGTAGCTGGTCTTCATTTGCAATGTAAATATTGGCTCTGTGATAGATGTTTACAGCTGTGGTAAGGGGAAGGGAAGCAGTTTGAAGACAGTAGCTGAAATAGGAAGATGCAAGTACCGCTAGCCTGCTGCAAGTGCCAGTTAGCCAGACTTTCCAGTGTGGAAAGAGCAAAGGAAAATAATGTGAGAACTGTTCCGTGAATTTTAGAACCATAGAATCATTAAGGT